>JAVCKZ010055159.1:0-16722 GCA_034780755.1 Lepetodrilus elevatus | reverse complement strand
GAGAGAGAGAGAGAGGGAGGGAGGGAGGGAGGAAGAGAGGCAGGGAGGAAGAGAGAGAGAGGTAGCTAGATTGAGAGAGAGAAATAGAGAGAGAGAAAAAGAGAGGGAGGGAGGGAGGAAGAGAGAGAGGTAGCTAGATTGAGAGAGAGAGAGAGAGAGAGAGAGAGAGAGAGAGAGAGAGAGAGAGATATAGTATAGGACCTGCAATGCGATGCTCTGGTTACGATATAGAATAAGATGTCGGCTTATTGGAGTGTTAATAATAAAGCTAAAGTGTGATAACATATCTAGTGATCTCAAGCAGCTTTATATTGTATATTATGTATGTCGTAGTAACCTAGTTAAAACTCATAGTAAATCATCAAACATTGTTAAGACAGCTGATCATACAGACTCACTCACCATGACTCTATGTGGATGTCAAATGCACCAAGCCCCGGTGGAACAAACATGCAGGTGTATATTCGTAACGTAGATGTGATGCAGAATACTAGACGAGCAAAGCAAGTTAATGTTGATATAAACTTCAAGGCAGTGAACTCAAAGTAAAGTTAATTACTGTGTGTCGGTAGATAACTTAATAAAGTAATGTAACAATTGGAGGTATAAGTTTAGGGAACATAAATTCCAAGACAGATAAAATAACATATATCCTGATAAGACACTTGAGAAGAATTGTCGCTAAATCCAGGGTAGGCCCTACATACCAGGACCTGCTGATATTAACAGCTGTTTGTTTCAGGGCCAAAGAGAGCTGCCAATTCCACAAATAGAGATGATGTAGTCATCCGCCGTCGAGGCTCGAAAGGGAAAGAAAGTAAATTGGCATGCGCATCTGGCATGATTAAGAATAATTAGAAAATAAAACTCTACTGTTCCTTACAATAAAAATTAACAAATTTAAACAGCATGTATGGCTCTGGTTTATTTCAAGAATCAATTGTATTTCTTTTTAAACCAACACTTCCGAAATGACTACCTGTTCTGAAACATCCAACTCTGATCTATCTTTACCTTACTAAATACCTAGCTAATAATAATACCCGACTCTGTTATGGAAGCGTTCTCTGAGTCGCACCTGGTTCTCTCTGTCTCTAACACACCCTTGCATGATCTGTGGCACCTCTGGACAATGGTTCCGGAAAGAACACGCATGCTTCTTGTTGAGGTTTAGCCCTAAAGCATGTCGTCTAGCATCATCGAAACCCCTGGCATTATGACTACACTTAACCTATTTGAGTGCAGTCATAATGGCCTGTGTTTCGATGATGGTCGTCTAGGAGCGTCTTCTCTTTTTTGGCCATCGAGAAGACATCGCTTCCGGTTTGTCACCCATCACGAACAGCTCAGTCATCGTGTCTCCAGCACGGTTATATCTGTTGGCGTATCGCCCGAATACAACACCTGCATGTAACTCCACCTAAGACATAACCAGGAAATATTGCAACAGCATCCTTCTTATTAAATATCAGCATTATGAATACATCTGAACCTGAAAAAAAAAAGTTTTAATACAATCTATTTTTATAGCAAAATGGGCATGTTTGATAGAGCTTGTGTATGGCGTATATCCAAGATAGCTAGTGTGAGCTCGGGAAAGTGTGTTTCTTTTCTTTTTTTTAATAAACTACGGGTTGTTTTCACCATTCTCATAACACGATACAGTGATAGTGAGCAATCCTTGTCTAAGAAAAGTGTGAACGAGGCGAGACGGATGCAATGATTGTAGACAATGGCGTCTTGCCTCGGGGTTAAAATGGAGAAGCAATCTCGCCGATGCCTGTTTAAATAATCCGTATCTTCTCTCCGGTATCTTCTCTCCGGTATCTGTTTGCACACAATTTCATAACTGTGTAGCCACAGAAAGTTGAAGAGCGTCACCATTCAAAATATGTTCCTCTATCAACAAAAATTGCCATTCAGATGTCCATGAATGAACTAATTACGCTAGACTGAGTGATTTCTGTTGAAGTTTCTACCTTGATGTTTTATTTAATATCTTAATACACCATGTAGTTCTGTATACAATGAATTCATTACTGTGGACATATGGAATTGTGTATCTTAATTTATTATATAGTATCACGTGATAGGTGATCATATCAGGTTATGGTGATAATAACAGATCGTATCGCATGATGGTGATATTAACTGATGATATCACTTACCCGAAGGCTCTATGTTATCCGTAGAACGTACCCAGCCATCTAATCAAATATAAGGATTGTTCAAGACAAGCTATCGATGCCACGTTATGGCCACCATGTTCATTCAGCAAGCGGATTAAATCAAATCTGTCTTTTATTCATCATGTTTTCATTACGATCACTGGTTTATTAGACTCTTTCTTCACCCATCATTTATGAAGTAGGACTTCGCATCATCTGCAAATATGGCTATCATATGAGGTGAAGTGATAAAGAGGACTCGTGGTGCTCGTTTCGTTTCAGGAATGACGAGATAGAATCACACTTTTCATCTTTGGAGTTTCGGATCCAATTAATGGGCAGATAATGGGTTCAGTGGGATTTGCAAATAGACATATGGCAATGTGACAAGCTCGCCAAGGAATTTAATATTGACTATGTGCTGAATAGACTTATTATTGTGTTATCCCGTTCGCCTTCAGACACTTCTCACAAGTGAACATTACTGACAGATAGCTGACTCTCATGGTGAAAGATAATTGGTAAATTTCCAATAAAATGAAGATGTTTTTAAAAGGAAACACGTATATGTGTGGTTATCGGGTAAAAGATTAGTGGATGCTATCTGGTGATAAGAAGTCACCATAGATATATTGCCAGAACAATCAAAAGAATGTTTCACTAAAAATTATATCTGATAGTTTAAAATAATATTTTATGTTTTCAGAAATCCCTAAGCCAACAGCAACATCAAGACCTAGTAAATCAGGTGAGTTCATATATTGTTTACTTAACTTGCAGTCTCTCAAACTAGTCTACAGAAATTAACAATTAAATCAAATTCAAATTGTAGTCCTATTGTTGTAAATTGAATTCATTTTATATAAATACAGCGAATACAACTTTGTATGTTTACGATTTGGGCGACAACTTTTAATTTAAATATTGTTCATGTTTCTGCACAAATCATTTTAGTTTAGATTTAGATATTGGACTTTGCATATCAAATAGTGTTTAAAACAACCCTAGTTTCGATTAGATACCAGCGTACTAAAGTAGAAGGATTGCAATGGACCAGGAAAACAACAACCCACATTGAACAACCTCAGCTTAATTGGACCGCACCTCGGTTGAAACGTTTACAACATTTTTGAAAAATATTAATAACAAATTAGTTAATCAGCAGCTCCTCGTGGAAGAATACCTGCATATGAATAAACACTGCCTGTCGCGCCAATGCCTACAGATCGGGTTTGAATCTCATTCCTAGTTCTGTTGGTCCGGGCAAATTGAAAGGTGCACGGTCAACAAAGTGACTGGCCACCTTCAGACACACAACAATCATCGGTCAATGTGTTTTAGGGATCATGGTATAAAGGGGTATAAAGGGGTTCATCAAAGGGCCTGTCACGGACTCAGAAAGGGGCTTGGTAGAGTTTCAGAATTGTGTCGCACTTTCTCGTAAATTCCCTCCAGCCTGTCATAGAGCGTTCACAATGACCGTGACCAGACAGACAGTGGTGGAGAGCGCGGAGGAAAGGCGTATACTTGGGATAGCGAGCCCTGCGTTAACCTAGGACAATGTTGCGGAAAAGGGGGAATTAGCTCGGCCACCCATCTAGTCTGGGGTATAATGGCAATTTGTCACAGGGGTGCGAGAGCTGGAGGTCCCGTTCTTATGCAGTCTTGCAATTTCGGTCTGGAAAACACGACATTAAAATATCTCAGATTAATTATTGGATATATAATGTATGAAGAATGACTTTGACCACAGAGAAACATCATATTGTACCAATAAGTATTGTATAAAAAATGTATGGACCTGATGACATTGACCAAAGAGAAACATCATAGTATTTCCTAGATGTTATCGATGTGCTATGAACAAAATATGTAGTTGATGTGTACGTAGATACGATATGTTGATTATCATTAAGTACAAAAGGCAATTTGAAATTATATTCGTAACATTTAGTTCATATTTACCATGCTTTATAAGTTATCAATACAGACGTACTCTCTGTTTAACCGCAATATAAAACAATAAATACATTAATAATAAATTTAGTTTATTATTGTGCCATATGTAAATACATGTATTTACATAAAAGATTCAAACAATATGTAAGCGGAGCACTGGGCCATTAATGACCTAAAAGACACCATAATGAATAATAAATACGTACATATCATTACGAATAAAAAAAATGTCATCTGTGTGGTCGATTTAATCACAGGACTTGGATCATAACACAAATAGATATTGATCGCAATCTTTAACAGTTTTGACAAACTAAAGCATTTCCCTGTAGGCTAATGAAGCATCTACCGCCACCCCAGACGTAGGCACAGTGTCATTTCACACACAATAAACAAGAAATTGAGCCTATAAGTATAATGTTACAGTGAAGGGCGTACTAGCAAGTTTACCTGGCTTTCAGCAATGGCTGTCTGATAACATCCTTCGCGGTATTTGGAAAAGATTGAAATCTCGATGTATTTTACCAGGGTCGTTGAACGCGTGAAGGGTGATGGTATCGCGGGTAAAAGATCACTCTAGTCGTACCTAGGTTAAGTCTGGGATTCTAAATCCTGTCTTGAAGGTTCCGGGAGTATCTGTAGGCGTTGTTTGGGAAGTCAGTTCTTGAGATATATGGTTATTATCAGTTTTAGTATCGACTGACATGCTTTAAAGAGCTTGACCCGTTGTCACAATCTCTGGTACAATGTATGGGCACGCGAATAGTGTCTCGCTTGAAATGGTCAAAGTGACGTGTCGTTGTTTTATGTATGTTAGAAGTCAGGATCGACATAACGCTTGTGTCAACTATCCTTTTCCACTATGTTATAGTTGATGACAGGATTATTAATGGGTGTATAATTGATAAGAAACCGTAAAACTTTTGCGTGTTCTATGTAATCATTAGAAATAATGTAATGCACATGTATTTATTTTCAAATTGCCAAGATTGTAATGCAATGTATAAGAAATTTGTATATTAAAAAACACACTAAATTCTCACACGTATTAATTTGTTAAAGTAATATTTCGGCTGCTGTGATTTCCAAATGTTTGGGTTGTTGGAGTGCAGTCACGATGACCAATCGAAGGATCATAACGAACCTTGTACACGTATTACATGTGCATAACCTCTCGCTAGTTACGGAGGGGCTAATCCAAGTCGGATAGGGATTTCACACGAACGCTGGCTAAAGCACGTACGGAGGAGATGAAAAGCTCACCTGAGAAAGCACCTGGTTAAGACAGACAAGTCGAAATACAATTAACAGGTACTCGTAGTTGACAAGCTGCGTGCGCTGTAGCCTGTCCGGTCGTAAAGTATGCGTGTTATTCGCGAGCGTTTTAAAACTAAGGGTTACAGTAGATAGTGATTTTGAAGTTTTGAAGTTGAATTAACACTCTAGGAATATCTCGCAGTCTCTGTGATCGCGCCATGCTCAGAGCACTATTACAGAGCCATGTCGGAAGGTAGAGGCCTTTGTCTAGAGGCTTAAAACAACACTAGGACACCATTTTTCTGTGTGATTTGAGTAACGTTGATCTCTGCTGATTCCCAGATGTGTGCTGGAAATGTCCGTTGGAATAATGTTTGGTCAGTGTTGGCATTTCGACAACGACAGACAATCTTCGTGTTTATACGTCTATTGCAACTGGATGCTAGAACGACATGTCCAGTCGGCTGCTCTATAACACGTGTACATCTTACATGTCTAATCTCCTTTATTACATCTAAATATTAACCTGATAAGTACGAAATTGCAAAGCTATAGTATTATATTTAATTCGGAAAGAACGAACGCATATTGTTTCCGGATCCCTGGAATTGTTCATAGTTTGTCAGTAAAGAGTTAACGCCATTTGAGGATATATCATGCATAGTATGTAATGTATGTTAGTATTGCTATATTGATGTTTATTCTTATTTATTATGTTGTTTGTACTTTCAGGGGATAAATCATCATCCGAATGTCGGAAGTGCAAGAAGAGAAGTCGGCGACTGAACATCAAGAAGTTCTGTCGCCGTGATTTCGGTAAGAATGTCATTTTCTTCATATTTCCAGAACATCTCGTTTCAGGAATTCATCCAGTGTTTGGCTGCCAAGGAAGGTGGGAATGTTATCCTGTCGAGAACGCACGGGGGAGGAAAGGAGGGGGAGGGGGAATTTGGCGTTCGTACAGCGTCAGTGGGGGACATTGACTTCAGTTGATCGCGGTTGGATCTGTCAATTATGTGTGTTATCTGTGTTATCAATTCCTCTAACATATCGTCACTAAATTGATCTATTTGATTTTGAAAAACATATCCACAGATAAGGTAAGTTTAGACATGCAATATCGCGTAAATAACAACCACACGGAGAGACTAACATAGTTTTATTCTTGGCGACGAAGCAAGATCATGAAAAGGTATAATCCTGACAGAATATAGGCTTTAGAATACTAGTATTATATGGAACATGCACAATCACAGTCTAATATAGTTAATGCCCTTGACATCCTTAACATATACTAATAGCGGTATCTCATTCCAAACTTTCCATTTGTTATTTAAATATCGGAAACCTTTGTTAAGAGTGCTACCGCTGGTGGTATAGAGCACGGATCCCTAGTGATCCACATTCAGGTCTTTCTTCAGAACGTTTGTGACCCGCCCCCCGCCCCTGGAGTTGTATATGTTTACGCCTTCACCGTCAACTCTCCCATACAAAATACTCGCTTTCCTTGTATGGTTTACAAATGTCATAACATCAGGCCCTGCACCTCCATTGCTAACACTGTAGGTTGGAACTATCCTGTCTTAGGTGATCCTGTGTTATAGCCCATGTCAGGAGATATTAGCAGCCTCGCTGCTTTACATGATTGTGGATAAAGCCAGAGTTATCGATACCACTGAATCAGATTTCGGACGGTATTCGAATACCACTCATCGGGTGTCGAGTGGTATTCGTTGTCTGGGTCCAGCTTCACAAAAACAACAAGTTTACAATGGTTGAACATAAAAAGTAATGCTAAAATATCAGTAGGGACATTATGTTGTAATTGATAGAAAAGATCATGAGACGCTACGTCCGAAATTTGATTCTTTGTGAATGGGAAGATGATACAGAGATTAGAAACTTAGAAGTCCCAGACTAATTGGGAATGTTAGTGATCGCAACTGGTTGTTGTATGTCTTTAGTTCTAAGGTGATGTATCTATGTCAAGACCTACCCTCGTATATAAAAATACGAATACGAACAACAATTACATACATAAACTATATTAAACATGTTGGTGTACATACTGTAAAGCAATATAGCAACACAACAACTGCGTGTGTGTTTCTAAATCACAGCGGTGCTCGTATATACAACTGAAATGACAGGACAGTTGACTGTTGCTCGTATATACAACTGAAATGACAGGACAGTTGACTGTTGCTGGTCCAATGTAAGATTACTTGTAAATACTGGATTGGCATTAAAACAAACTAGCGACAGGTTGCTGACATTAGACGATCAAATTATGGTGGAATTACCTAGACTAGCAATACATAACAAGAACACAACGTGTATCTGGTAGATGATTTACCTTCCATGAGGTTAGACTATAGCAATACATATATATAATGGGTACATATTAATTTGACCATTGAAGTTAGAAAGCTGGACAGAAGTCAGAAGGCATACTAACATTAAACTGAAGTCAGAAGGCATACTAACATTAAACTGAAGTCAGAAGGCATACCAACATTAAACTGAAGTCAGAAGGCATACTAACATTAAACTGATGTTAGGACGGTCTACTGATACTAGACTGCATGACATCCAGAAGCCATAATGTTACTGAACATATCAGAAGGCCTAATGATACTATACTAACATCGCAATTGGCTATTCGTATTGGACTGACATTAAAATTGGCTATTGATAGTAAACTTATATATTTGATTGTACAGTGTACGGTGTACTGATCGCAACGTATATCGATACGGTTCTGACATCAGAGGGGGTCTATTCGCGAAACAGTTCGTAGCCATACTATAAGAATCCTTAAGATTGTCGTACAATATTGAAAGAACGTTTCGAGAACAGGCTGCCAGGTCTATTGGCATTGGACCGACGTCATGTCTCGTACCACACCCTAATTGCACTCTGACTGTCATCGCTGCGACTGAAACAGTGGCGGACCCCTTATTGAAGTCGGCACATGTGCATTCTGCAGCACAGGCACGGGGTGCACACAAACGTCAGATATTCCTGCTCTCCGCCACACGTACCCAGATATCCTGAACTCGTGTGCCAAGCATGTCGCACGGGTCTCCATTAGTCTGAGCTTCCACGTGCTGATGCTCCGAGCACATACCTGTAGCTCCGATTGTGTCGGCCTGCTGCAACTATCAAGCATTCAGAGCATACTTATCGAACCTCCGTCTGATAATTTGGTCTTTGGTTGGAGAACACGTTGTTTTCTTGTCAGTGTTGTTGCATTCCTCGCTCCCAGAACTATCGTCATTTTCCTGTCGGATTGTGCGCCGGAAAGGTTATCGGGTGCGACGGAATGGGGATAAATTGTCTGGATTGAAAACAATTGGTCCAAGAAGGTATCCTTTTCCATGAGCTTTGTATCTGGTAGATGGTTTACCTTCCATGGGGTACAGGCATTCTCGGCACTCTTATTGAGTTCTTGTATATGTAAATGGTCATATGGGTGTCTCATGCCTTGCACTACCCACCACAATACGAAAGAGTGTCAACAGTTATAGGTACTCGTAGAATGCACACCGGTACCGGTACTTGGCACAATGTGTGCATTTCATTGGATACCTCCTTTCAATAGTTTAATTCTGGCGTGTTTGAAATGCCAGATTTAATTTATTTGAAAATATGGTTCAGTTTTGTTTACTTATAGCATGATGTTCTCAATGATGACATCTCGCCCTCTCCATCCATTCCGTAGATTCACCCTACCACATGCACGTACAATGTGGATTCGACCTCACGCCATCCTCCCCCGCTGGAACTCGATCCACTGTGCCTGCATGGTAGTAAGCGTTAGTTCTGCGATGTTCCTTCCAGGAATAACTGAGAGACACATTGCCAGAGCCTGCATTCAATGAGGTGTTTCTAAACACCAGTGTGGTCACGAGTTTACCTACAGAAGACGAAACTCAAGAGGACGAGTAGTCCTGGGTCTAACCACGTGCACATGAGAATTCCGTGGCGAAGAGATATTTATACGGTTGAGCTTCCTCTTGCTGAAGGTTGTGGTGAAGTCCCCCGCCCTGGCAGATATTCGGAGAGGAAGTGGAATAGAAACACGACCGATACTGGATGCGGATTCCCACGCGTTGTAATCATGTTGTACGAGATTGATTGTTTATTGACAGAGGGTTATACGAGTTACAACATAGACGAGACATGCGGGGCGTTCTCGCTAGGCGTGTGGACGCAGCTACGACTAATTAGGGGGGTGAGATAATAGACCTCGGAATGTGGACTGGTAACCTGGAATAGGCTTAGTAGTCGAGGATACATACACTCTCCGAAAATCCACGTGTTTGGGTCGAATATTACGTTATTCAATAAATAATAATGTATAGGGCATGTGAAGGCTACAGTCAAATTGCGATTGATAGTTACATACAAATACTAAACGATAACCGAAATAATCAAATCAAATCAAATCAAGTCTAAATGTGGTGTGTTGTTAACTTTGGTGATAGAGCATCCACCGAACAAAAGTGTGTGGTTTTGTTTTCATGATTATCAAAAAGATATTTAAATATAATAAATTACAATGTATAAATACTCATGTCACTTCCGGTTCATGGAACACGATTTAAGATATATTTTAATCCAATACAATAATTATGGATTTATACTTCAATAAGTTTATTACTTTCAATAGTATGTAGGGGGTTAGATCAATGAGCGCTATGCACCAGTGATTATTTAGTTCTATAAGTGTATGCTGCATAGTACATAGGGGATGTACCGAGTGTATGCATGTCTTTCATATTATAATTATCTATTTCAACTTTTAATAAATAATGTTCATATCGGATATGTTTTCCAAACAGATGGGTCTGGTAATATTTTAACCCTCTACCTGCTGGATCAGGCACAGATACTACTCTTTTGGGCATTTCCGGTTGCCTCCAGCATGAAGAGAGTTAAAAGAAGCCAGGTCCTAGACGTTGCACATTATACCATGACAACACAATTCTATAATATGCTCCTGTTGTTCTTTCAGCCATCCAGGCCCAGGTTATCTCCCGTGAGAAGGTCGATGATTGGGTAAAATTCACCATCAACGTCGTCAGCGTCTACAAACGTGGCCAGGGGGAGAGAACTCGCCGCGGTGAGACCTACCTGTGGGTGCCCAAGAACGACCTGAGATGCAAGTGTCCGAAGATTCGATTGAGTCGGCGCTACCTGATTGTTGGCAAACTGAGGCGAGACGACAGTCGCAGTGGCTACGTCGTGGATCGCAAGAGCATCGTCATCAGATGGAAGGATAAGTGGCAGAGAAGGCTGAGAAGGTTCGCGAAACACGAACGTCGTGGGAAGTGCCGGAAGTGAACACCGGAAGTGACATGAGTGCAACTTTTGAAAATACCTCGTATTAAGAGAAAAATCAGCCAATTAAGAGATCAGATGATGAGATTATTCGACAACGATCAAGTAGGATGTGATACGTTTTATATAATCTCCATAGTGAAACACAGGAAGATGATATTACATTTCGTGGTGGATTATGGTCCGCCATTTTATCGTCCTAGATAGACATCATCAGATCTGACCAGCACAAGCTGTACAAGTAGTAGTGACGGTAGCACCAAGGAAACCATGTAGATAGCTTGCCGACATAGCCAACACAGGCTACCTTCAAAAAGAAATGATCAGCCAATCGGCGATGACGTCGTGTGACGTAGGGTGTCATGTGACTAGTTGAAAATGTAACAACGCAATGCATTGTGGGCGTTGTTGACGCGGAAGACGTACCCTGTTCGTAACTTACATATCTGTGGTCTTCAATTACGTCACAGTGACATATTATAAGAAGTGGACGTGGCGATGACGTCGTGGTGACGTGGCGGTGACGTGGCGGTGACGTGGCGGTGACGTGGCGGTGAGCGGATGCTGCTGCTGCTGCACGTCCTACAGGTGTTAGGGATCTGAGACTCTGGGAGACGCCTCCGTGTTTGTCGTGGATGGCCAGCGCTGACATGGTGTTAATAATTGAAGAATGCCTGGTCAATCTAACCACTTTACCTCTTAATGTCGAGGATCGTGCGAACTTGATGGTGTTGTGAAACATTATGTATGAATATTTAGCGAGCCAGTGGTCACGTGATTGTATATTTCCGTTGATTTAATTGGACTGTGGCTCTTTAAGGACTGCTCGGTATATGTACTTGTCATTCATACGTGCGTCTATGTACATTGCGTATTTGAGGACTATATTTTGTGGATACGTTTAAATATTAATAATATATATCTTTTTATATATCATGTTGATCCATAGATCTGTTAGACGTAAGTGCATAATGTGTCGCTGTCCGTGTAGATGTGTTTTCGTCTTAGATCATGCAACTGACACATCGATTTCATCTTTCAATATACATGTATGCAAAGAAAAAAAAGGCTGTTGCGGTATAATGATTCTGTTTAGGCTATTTAATCCTAAACCACAGAGTGATTTACATATAAACTAAGTAACAATAAAGCGTTGAATTAAATGGGAACACATTTGGATTTACTAATTGAAGCCAGTATCTGTAGTAAAACTAATTTTATGATAAAGAAATGTATGCATGTGTGTATGTATATACAGCTATTAAAATTTAAATCAGCATTTAGAAAAGTAATAGACTTCAATAAATGCATGTACATGTGTTTAAATGTATGTCGTATGAAAATTATTGTCTAATGCAGGGGTGGGGGACATAATTTGCCCACAGAGATACAGGATTGTGCTTGGTCTGTGTTCCTGTAAGTGGTGTACAAGTGTAATGCTATTGTAATAACACAGTGACACCACCATTCATAGACGCCTGCTATCATTCTGTGACCAGCAAGTATATTCATATACGTGTTTTCTTGCAGTCGGATCATGGTGTGGATTGCATTTGAAAATCATCGAGATATTCCGAATGTGAAGAGTTTTCGGCGTCGTTTACGGACGTGAAAAAGTTATTTTAATGTATTGTTGACTATCAGGTTTATTGTGAAAACAGCGATAACGACGTCGAAAATGTCCTTGTAAATTTATCCACATATTTCATCGTAATGTTTGTATGAATCGTTAGTTACTGAATATGTTATGATGTACATTCATATTTTTGTAGCTTAGGCCATAGGCCTGTGAAAGTGTATATTTTAATTTAAACTAACCTATTGTCATTTCACCATCTCTGTCAACTAGTGGTACATCTATATTAGAGTCCAACGTCTGTATTCCCCCCAAGAATAAAGTCCGTATCTTCTCTAAAATGCACGCTTATAGTTTTTACTGGAGACGAACTGACGACTTACCCTATATTCATCGTTAATTCAATGAAAGACAAGGCTTTTTAAAGTCTAATTTCGAAGTCCACGATTGCCACGTTAAAATCCGTCTCGTGTCAAACTCGGGCTATATTCTAGAAATGCAAACTGTATATAGATATAGATATCTATACAACAATCTATCATACACCATCCGATACCATTAAAATCTATGCCATGTAAAACTAGGGCTAAATTCTAGAAATGCAACCTATATACTGAGATATAGATATCTATACAATATCTATCATACACCGTCATGTATCATTCTTTGGATTGCCAACTGTGGCGGGTGATAGGGGTTAACCTGTAACAAATTAGTTTCCCGTTTCAATATTTAAATTAAATTTTATCATCTTTTCAAGAATCTCTTTTGATGGTGGAATGTGAAGCATTACAATTTATCGCAAATAGTTTTTCCGAGAACCGTCTTGCTGTTTCTACAACTATCAGAGAAACTAATTGCACAACAGATTTCCCATGACAGTAAATGGAGTTACCAGATAGCGTGGTTCTGACTTGCCTTGAAACCTCAAACATTTCTAATTGAATTCCGTGGAAGATGCTTGCAAGGTGGATGATCGCCTACAGTTGTCAAGGAACAGACATCGTGAGCACATGCATGTGTGCGTATGTGCGCGCGCGTGTGTTTGTGTGCGAGTGAGTGAAAGGTGTGTGTGTGAATGTACATATGTATGTGTGTGTGTGTGTGTGTGTGTGTGTGTGTGTGTGTGTGTGTGTGTGTGTGTGTGTGTGTGTGTGTGTGTGTATTTGTGCGTGTTATGTATATTTTAGTGTAGAATAGTTATGTGCGCACGAGTGTGTGAACATTATATTTGAGAAGACGACCTCAATTATATGAAATAGATATTCTCGTCGTATTAGTTTTACCTACTCTTATAGTATTATAACCCCGGCACGTGGTCTTAGAATTGTACTGCCCAGAGAATGGCATATTCAGAGTTTTGATTTCGTCATGGAGGTAGGATATGTTAAGTATTGGCAAAATCAGTTGATGGATGTTCTGCGGCTTATATGCAGCAATCTGGGTTACATCCTCGGCCAGCAGAGTGGAGAACGTCTATACATCTGTCAGAATGATGACATGCTGGAGCACACTGTAGGAAGTTAGAACTAATGGTGGTGATACACCTCTTGACCTCTGTCCTAAAATCAATCACGTTCATGTCTAACTACAGTGTACCTACAGATGAGAAGTGACAGAATATCATAAGTCTCCTGACTGGCCACGATACTGGTACCTGGTGAAGCTTTAGAAATGATATACGTAAGACTTACCGTAGTGTATATTGCTTGTGGATTCTGAAAGCTAGATAGTGGTTTTCAAACTGCTTCAGGCCGCTGTATATCAAGGTACCGCTAAACAATCTCTGTAAAGTGTATTCCAAATCTTTAAACATGTCTTAAACGTACGTAACCGTATGCCTCGCAGGAATAGTTCAACTGTCAATGTCTGCATTTCCTGAGTGGGATGTTTCAAACGTTTCAAATTCGTCCCCAGATGGAGAATTAGTGGCTTGGAAATATATATACTAGTATTGTAAAATCATAGATCTCAAATGGTATGATATTAAATCCAATATAGACGATGATTAATTCGCAAACATTTCTATATACGTGCACTGAAACGGTATGGCCAGGTTATGACAATGTGGTAAAAATAGGGTTTCTAGTAGTATATGACAGTACGTAAATGTCTTACCAGAGTATTAAATGCCTCTACGATAAATGTATGGGCAGGGTATTACACTATGGTAAAGATATGGTCAGAATATGATTGTACGGTAAAGCTATGACTCTAATATGACAGTATGATAAATGTATGGCCAGGGTATGACTTAAGGTAAAGATATGGTCAGGGTATGACATTATGGTAAAGGTATGGTCAGGGTATGACTGCATAGTAAGGGAATTGTCAGGGTAAAGGTATGGCCAGGTATGACTGTGTGGTAAAGGTATGGCCAGGTATGACTGTGTGGTAAAGGTATGGCCAGGTATGACTGTGTGGTAAAGGTATGGACAGGTATGACTGTGTGGTAAAGGTATGGCCAGGTATGACTGTGTGGTAAATGTATGGCCATGTATGACTGTGTGGTAAAGGTATGGCCAGGTATGACTGTGTGGTAAAGGTATTACCAGTGTATGGCATTATGGTAACGGTATGGCCAGGGTATAACGCTATATATGGTAAATGTATGGCCAGGGTATGACGCTATGGTAAATGTATGGCCAGTGTATATGGCCAGTGTATATTACCAGTGTATGGCACAGGTTTATGACCAGGGTATAACGCTATGGTAAATGTATGCAAGGGTATGACAACGGACACTCGGCACGTCTTCTGGAGACAGCGGTCACGGTCTGGTCACCCTCCAGACAAGATTGGTCTCGGGTGGATGTCAAATGTTAATTACTCCCTGAATATCAATCGCGGACGCTACCCAAAGTCCCACCCCGTTCTCCAATCCCATTCCGACCCCTTTGTCGCCTTCAATCACGTGTAACGGACACCCTTAGTTTAAATAAACAGGAAGCCGGAGGGCCATGGAATTAGAGAGTTGGCTACTATTAAACGTGTCAGTTTACGGTTAGCTCGAGAATCAAACATTGTCCGGCGGAGGCAGATTCAGTATCCCCGTTACTAGGGTTTCACTGAATTGTATTGTCACAAAAAGACATGAGCAATTTCGTTTAATCCCGTCCATAAAAGTGGCCTCTTAATTTAACATTGTATGATCATGGTACATTTCTCTGGCCTGTTTGTAACGTGTGCTTCTTTTGACTTTAGGCTTCCCTACAATTTGTGGTTTTAATGGATTATGCCACGGTAACCTGGAATGTAATCTTGCGAATTTTGACATAATTATATATACTGGTGTTACTTTAATACAAATAGTTTTCTGGGGGATATGCTTATGAAGTACATGTTTACACTATAGAATTAAAGGTGTCAGGTCTAACTATCATCCCAACGAAATATGCGTTAGACATTGTCTTTGCATGTAAGTTTGTAAATAGCCCCCACGTCCGCAAATATCTGACAAACAATCTGGAACTAAAGACCTCCGTGGTATATTGATATATTGGCATTGTCTGAATTTAGCAGTGCGTCGATTATGTTCAATGCGTGTGCAACAACCAACGATTGTGTTCGTGTGACATGACCTAGGAGAATACGTCGATATATAAATATAGGTGGTGGATCACGATGCATTTGAAACAATACGAACGTCAGAGGTCAGTGTATATGGTATGCCCTGTGTCACAAGTCATCGGTGGTATGCACTATGTCTCACAAGTCGATGCAGGTGGTATGCACTATGCACTGAGGCCGTTCATTAGAAGAGTGATCCGTGTCATGAGGACTAAACGTGGGGTTATAATGTAATAAATATCTAGATGGGGTGGAACACGTGCAATGAGGGTCTGAGAGAACATATGGCTACCAGTGAGATGTCCACGTGTTTGACCAACGCAGAGAAATACTTATCAACCGCGTGTGTCCACCTCGTTCCATAGTAGGCCTACTTACTGCATACCGCTAAACCAATGACGCTTTTCAATTCTCATTGATCCTTTCTAGTTGTTATTGAACTTGTCATATTCTTTTTTTTTAAATAATACTAATTTACATTTCGCCAAATCCATGCTTGAAAGCATGTTCATACGAGTCATAGCGCTACATTATTGCCCCGTCAATGGATCTGTGTGCCATCAATTCCTTGTCAACGCCCTGGGGAGTATGCAACCCAAGCTTCCGTTCTAGGCACTACAAGGTTATGATTCACGTCAATCTCATCCTTCTTCATTACACAATCATTCCAATGCTAACTTTGCTTTGCTGAGATGAACAACATACTGACAACGACTTTTTATTGAAATTTGTAGAGGTCATGCAACGAATGGTTGCTGAAAAAAACACCATATAATTAAGAATTGACCGTCATTTTATGGTTGTTCACTGAAGTATGAACGATTTGAAAGTGCTGGTTAAACTCGT
>JAVCKZ010055137.1:0-16728 GCA_034780755.1 Lepetodrilus elevatus | reverse complement strand
TGCAATTATATCATCCATGTGCTATTACGACGTAAATGAATTTCCCCTCGTTGTGGATAATAAAGATTGTCTATCTAACTATCTATCTATCTAACTTACGTCTATATTCTGCATAGTATATACAATGGGACTGGACATGTTTGTGATCACTGCTCCTTTAACGATGGTGGTAATGACGCGCTGTTTCTCCATTCCTTCGAGAACCATGTCAGATGGCATGAAGAACATGGCCTTCTTGAAGCCGAGGAACTGTAGTCGAATGGGGAGAGCACTCTGTCCAGCAGCATTGATGACATCGCTTGGTATGGAGATTTTCATCCCACCCTGAAACAAATAAAAACAAGATGACGATGAATGATATGTTAGTACAAACGTAACGCTACGTCGATGACAAGTATATGCATTGTATCACACTAAAGACCAGACAATAAGTCGATACGAATTCTTATATACACATTTTGAGATTTGCATTTAGGATTAGCTTTACTTATTATACTAAAGCTTAGTTTGGAATAAAACCGTCGCGATATAAAATTAATGTTTAGGCGTACTACTCCGTGTTTAAGTTAACTTTTTATGGTTTGATGACATCTTTGACCTTATTTATATTGTGCACATGTTTATACGTATAATACTATTCAGTAACCTGTAACGGTGTAAACTAAATATTGGTATATTTTATACGAGAAATAGACATCTTGAGGTTTTGCAATTGTTCAAATAACATTCCTGGAAGGTAAATCAGAGTTCTACCAGAAGGTATGGTATCAATGCGCTCAGAACGGTGAGGGGTAACGCAGGTTCATGATGGCATATAATGGTTGGATGTATCCGAGATCTGACACCTGTCAGAGGGTGTCCTCGGAGAACCTCATCACCTCTACTACAATATAAAGCTTTCTATCCTGAACACATTAGCACCATGCATTAACTCTTCCTGTCTTGTAGTAGATTTCAGGATAGGACAACATGCCGGAAAGCCAGATCGAAATTTCCATATAAGGAAATCCATCCATTTTTTTAACAGTGTTCTTGTTTACGTTAGTCGTAAAATGCATTAACCTTGTTAACCTGATCTGGGATGCACAAATGCCAAGACCCGTATCAGGAGTGTCGTCTATATAGGTTATGCTGTACGGTTTTAGATAATGGTACATAAAAGAGTGACGTTCTACCACTGCCAACAGCACCGTGATGAAGTTTATAAAGATGAATTAAGATAACTCTGCATACATGGTGCATGGTAATGGCTTAATGAGTAACGTCCACGGATATTTCTGTTACAACAGAAGGCATGCCCGACAATGGACGGAATGAACCAACTGACGTCGGATAACTCTAGATTTGACTCTTAGCAATTGTGCAGGGACTAAATTAAAAACAATTTCGGGAACAAAAACATCAGCCATTGTCATAATTATTTAAGGAAGATAATTAATCATTGGGACGGAGCGCCGTGATTAATTTACCTGATTGCGACATGCCGGAGATGGGAATCTCAAACAAAGATGGAGGTAATTAAGGATGACACTCAATAATTGATGGTGTTACGCCTGACGCCGGTTTAGTGTCGTAATTGCCATGGTAAGTAACACCCACATGTATACTGTTGGTATAAAGTAACTATCCAGACCTGCGCTCCCGTTATTCTTATTTACTAATAAGCGAATCATCAGTATCGAGGTGGTCTTTGAACTGAGTAGAGGGAATTATAGCAATTTACAACGGTCATCACAATACTGAATGTGTTTTGCAAACATTTCACTGGATGAAGATTAATTGTTCTTTAAATATTACATTCGCCATGGATTGAGTGTTGGTTTGTTTGCATAGAGGAATGGTAATTGCACATAATGTGTTGATGTATGAAACAAAATGTAAACCATTATAATATATTGTTTTCCAAATTCTACCCAACAATTTAAAATGACATTTACCTAGGCATTACAGAAATGGTAAACTGTGGGAGCGGCAGACGGGTGTTAATGGCGATAAGTGA
This sequence comes from Lepetodrilus elevatus, assembly GCA_034780755.1. NCBI lineage: Eukaryota > Metazoa > Mollusca > Gastropoda > Lepetellida > Lepetodrilidae > Lepetodrilus > Lepetodrilus elevatus. The sequence continues at coordinate 14,729 of JAVCKZ010055137.1, read as the reverse complement.
AATGGCAAATGTAATGTTTATTTATTTATGAATCTAGATTGCCATCAGAATTATGACTAACTCGATCCTCCATTCCTACACATGCTGGATATTGCGTCGACACTGATGACGTCAATTGCTTAATGCATTTCCTAAAATACAGACTTTAACCCTCTTCCTGCTGAAGACAACCGTTGATGCCCTAATGAGCAGTTCTTTTGCCTAATTCAGCAGGGAGAGGGTTAATGCACTACCTCTCTTTTACCTTCTAAGCGATATATTGACTTAAATAAATCCATAATGGCATTACATGATAACATCTGAATGAAATATAATTTACCACAATCTTGGTATGGAAGTTATGGAATCGTTGGTTAAGTTAGAACTCACCTCGACGGATTGACCACCCTGCAGTAGACGTGGTTGGAATACGATGTTGTCTGTGTTGTCACTGCCGGCGGGGATGTCCATGGCGTGGATGTTGATGTTGTCTGACACGATGACGTCGGTGTTGTTGGTGGACGCAGTGTACATCTGTAGCAGCGTCACCAGCCTACAGGAGATAGGATATAGTTAGAGTAGGATACAGTTGATCTAGGATAGTTAGTTGAAGTAGCATGGGTACTAGTATATTATTATATATAGTTGAATAGCTATAGTAGGGTAGATGTACGGTAGTTGAAGTAGAATAGATGTAGAAACCTAGGTCCTTAGAGATCCAGTTTCCATCACCAATAAAATTGACGTGAAGCTTTTGTTATCATAATTATGTTTCTTTTAAGATAGATCAATATTTGCAAGATATAATTATGTGTTTTAAATTCAACTTCTAAAATGAAAATAACATCTTTCGACGATTAACCATCCTTGATAGCTAAACTATATTAATACAGATTTATTTTTGGAATATTGCTAAATCCTTTTTTTCAATATTAGTATTCTGTTTATGTTACTGAAGTGAGATCGTGGTGTAATATTGAACTCGCCTCTGACTGGTTCCGTTCTCTTTATCACATTGATGCGTCACGCTGGTGTTCACATCAGCAAGATTGCTCACCACCGACGCCATTCTGCCCGCAAGCTGCAGTCGTGAAAACAATAAATACGTTTTATAAAAAATAAAATATAATTTGTGAAAACAATAAATACGTTTTATAAACATATGCTGTATCCCCATAGGAATATACGAGAGTAATTAGAACAAGAATGTCTGTACATCCATGTCTGAGATAAGGCTAAATACCTTTACCATCCACTATTTACATTGTCATTCTAAAACGATAATCACTGATAATAGTTGAAAGAATGTGTTTAAATCAGTTCGTCGACATTGATCCAAAGCATAACAAACTGCCCAAAGCAACTTTCCATCATATTTGGTATTACTATAACCGTTTATTTCACAACAGTTTGATCAACAATATTTCATGTTGGAACCGCATTCACTATATTGCACTTAAAACACGCATTTGGGTTATTGTGCTTTAACGTTACATATAGGTACGGTTAGTATGCGTAAATCTCAGTTTGCTATACACTGGCTTTACATTACACTAACGCTTGTTTATCCCGCACTAAGGTTATTGTGCATTAGGCCTGTTCCGCACTAATGTTATTGTGCATTAACGTTTAGCTTCCAATTAACCAGAAACACTTGTGCCCATCAGGGGAGCTACATCTGTTTCTATGTCTCGCTGTCATTAGCTAAACATCTTAATCATTCATTCATGGAACTGTACACATACATGTCATAAACAAACAAACCAAGCCAATTCCCTGGGTCATTGAGTAGAACTACGACAATATGCTCACTACCGTTGCTTCCTAGCCTACGCGTTAAGCCCCGTGACATCTGCAGAATGACACAAGATATTCCTCCCGTAATATTTGCCACATGGACAGAAAAACTACGGCGCGATCATGGCACCTTGTCGTACACACCTCTGTAATAGCACGCAGACTTGCGTAATCCAGCCTAATACATTGAGACGTGTGGGTTTGGCAGACTGTCACGTAACACCGCCTGGATACAAGCATGCCCGTAACTTCTGGAATACTAGGATGGTAACCACGATGACTCTCTGAACGCCGAGTACAAAGGTCATCGCGATCCGGGTGCGCATTAGAAATGTGACTTCGACTTTGATGTCATGATTGAAGTTCTCAACAATAGCCCGTAGTGTTGTGACTGGAATACTTGGAGAAGGAAGCCGTATGCACTATGCACCATAAGCACTAAAACAACAGCATTGTATCACAATGGTGTGACTGATTCGTCCCGTCTAGAATACTGACAAGCAGCCTCGTATGTTAACGGAGTCTTCCCACAATACATGCACGTGCATTTGTATATACGCTTACCATTTATTCTTTTGTTTTATTTGTATGGATTGTGTATACATATCTTATTGCTTTGCTTCCAGCATGTACACTTAAGGCTTAGTGCACTGACACGCATAAGAAAGAACCATGAGAAAGAAAGCAGGAGAAAGAACCACGAGAAAGAAAGCATGACCAACAGACTGTAATGAGTACCGCAATGTTGGTATCTCAGGTACTCGTCACTGTATGTGTACCGAGCGATTCTTAACGTGTGGTGTTTCAGCACTGAACCATGTAATGTCGTATTTATGAATTATTTGCCGATGTTTAACTAACAATCATGTAACGTTGTTAGTCTAATAAGTAAATAAAGAATCAGCGTCAGAATCATCGTATCTTGATCCACGAAGCACCTCCCAAAACATTACAAACGACAGCTATTCATATCTTTCCTGACGATAAGTGTCTAAACCGAAACATACAGAAACTGAATCGAAACATACCCAAAGGTATGCACAATTTGCCTTAGATGCATTACTGACGCAAACGTTCTGTTGAAACTTCAATACTTCGCTGTGATGATTAACGTGCAATTATCGAAGATGGATGTTTGACAAAGAAGATGCTGCCTAGAAATAATATTACGTCTTCGTCCAGGTACTGCACTGCTTGTTGTCCTCACTCTCTGGTCATACATGTACATGCGCAGAGTATCCAGTTGTATGTACACGTGCACAGTATCCAGTTGTATGCACATGCGCACAGGATCCAGTTGTATGTACACGTGCACAGGATCCAGTTGTATGTACACAGAGGAGAAGTACTTCAAACAGCCCTGTCAGGGTGCTTGTCTAGGTAAACGTGCACTGCTTGTATGTATACGTGATTACATATCCGCAATTACATCTACAAGTCGGATATTTGTCTCTTGGTGGTAATTAGCCGTAGATATATATTGGCCACATTCGAGAACGAAAACTGAGTGCACACTGAACCATTCACCGTGTAGAAATGTAAATGCATTGGGAATAAACGTATTATATAAAGCTATCATGGCTACTGCCAATATAGATCTAAATGAGGATGATGATGATTATTATTATTTCTACTTTCTTTTCTTATGAAGATGATTATTATTATTATTATTTTCTTTTGTCATTAACATTCTAAAAATCATCACACTATAGCATCATTATCGCCATCATTATTACTACTATTATTAATTGTTATTATTATTATCATAATAATTATCATCATCATTACTATTATATTGCTATTATTATTATTATTATTATTATTATTGCTATTATTATTATTGCTATTATTATTATTATTATTATTATTATTATTATTATTATCAGTGTCAAGAACGCACCTCTTTACTATGCAGCGAGTACGCAAATAGTTCTTCCAGGACGTTCGTGTAATTTGACATTTGACCCGCGTCGACCTCAGAGGGGTGAGAGGTCAACGTCTTCAGTTCCTTCAGCATCTCTCCAGCGATAACTAATCCCAACTGTGGAGTAATAACATACAGGAAGTTAGTCAATGATCATCGTACAAGTGTCGTGGTAACGTTATTCAATGATCATGGTACAAGTGTCGTGGTAACGTTATTCAATGATCATGGTACAAGTGTCGTGGTAACGTTAACAGTACCGTTGTATTCATTGAGCTAACATATGAATTAGAATTAAAATTTGGCCAATGAAACTCATGCATTGGACTATGGCCAATCTAATCCCTGTGCATACTCACTGCGAATACTATGACTGTCACAATCAACGTACTTTAATTGATGCCCTATGTACTGTATATCCTAACCCAGTATTAACTTTCTTTCATTGGACAGTTAGTATTAGCTATAGCTAGGGATACATGGTACAATGATCAGAACAAAGTAGGATACGGTATCCGGGGTATTGAAGATGATGTACGTTGATGTAATGCCTTGTCCGTGGCACTAGTGAATCATACATCAACTGCATCACATTTGCTCTTTGAAATAACATATGGCATAGTGCGACCTACATCATCGTCAATATGACTCAATATGATACACGACTTTAACATTATTTTATGTCACTGAAACCTAGCCAGGCACACTAACTTACTATATCAGTATTTGGAGGAATCACTACCTTGTGGAAAAACATATTAATATTAGTAATTCAACCCATTACGGGTCAAGATTCCTCGCAAAGGTCAACACTGACCTCTGGGCAATTAGACGAGTCGACCTCTGACCATTCTGCTTTATTTTTCTCTAAACCTCTACAGTGCCTCACGGCCATCAGGGGTTCGCTTGGGTTTGGCTGATGTCCGCACAACACGAGGCTCTTCCGGTCCCTCTGGGCTCGGGTCCATGTGTACCGACCTGTCCGGTCAAAGGTCACTTCCTGTGGGCATTCTGAGGAAAGGAAACATACATGCAGTTCATCACTAATAACCTATGATCCTGTACATCGCCGTTCGTCTAGTTCACCTCGCCATATTACCCTCTGTATAAAATAGGTCCTTAATAATTGAAATTTGGCAAAACAAAGCATATTTTCTATTGTTTCAGTAACATGCAAATTGGAAATAATGTATGTGCAATGCCAAAGGGATATTGGATATGTATCAAGTCATTTTTGGATATTCTTTGGAGTTCATTCATGATGAAATATAGACATATCAGACAAACTTGACTGATGACTACATCCACCTACACCCACCCAAGGTCACGCGCCACCGGTCCTCAAATCAGTACCTCTCACCAAGTACATGAAGCAGTCCCTATCAAACACCCCACACGAGACATTCATTCTCTAGTATTTGACGGTCTTAGCGGTTCCAGATGTTGATATTTGCCGGGTCTCTATGAACACAGTGCCGACCTACTCCTGTTATTCAGAAGGATGTGCGAAGACCACACTCAGATGGACGAGTTCTTTATAGTCAGGAAGATACTTCTGCTTTACGTTAGTATTCATCGCCTCAGATTACTGGGTTTACCTGAGTGGCGTGTAGCAATGATTTGTCATAGACGTGTGCCGGAATCCGGGGCCAAAGTCGTAACAACAATAAATAACCTTTACAATGAGACAGCTTTCTTTGATACACGCTTCCTCCAGATCTGAAGGTCCGTGATTATAGAACAAACATTTGTCTATCAATGATTAATAACCGAAATGTTGCATTGCTCGATACTACTAATATAACAATAATAGCGCCCGGACATTGGTACCATAGCCTAACTAATTAAAGACTGAATATATATAATTAACAATCCTAAAGAAGTTTTAATTACCACGTATAGTAACGTATACCGTTGCATGCAACGAGTAGTAACTGACTTGCTCAACGCACGCGGCAAAAGAAAATCACGTTTATTTTGATGTTCGTATGCGTTGGGTCTTAAACGTATACCTCGTTTTATGAAACTCGTGTCTACTGATATCGTATAGTGTTTTATGAAACTCGTGTCTACTGATATCGTATAGTGTTTTATGAAACTCGTGTCTACTGATATCGTATAGTGCTTTATGAAACTCGTGTCTACTGATATCTTATAGTGCTCATGTCTATATATCTCGCTGATGACAATATACATGGGTGCTATGATATGCTGTAGTACGTAGTAATATCCTCGAAATGCTTGACATTAATTAATGGCAGATATATCGAGGATGTATTAGTAGTTGTCAGAGCTTCATACAAAGGTGTCCAGCTAGGAAATTAATGTGAAACATACAGACGCCAAGCGGGGGGTCACTGTGACAACACCGTACCCCGTTGTCATACAGTGGATATCCACAGGACAACGATATCACCTGGACAACGATATCACCTGCACGTGCGACTACCAGACTCGGTGGAAGCAGTAGATTGTGTGATATCTTAAACCGCCGTATCCCGAGATTGTGTAAACGTCCATGTGCAACAGACTACTACTACTACTACTACTACTACTACTACTACTACTACTACTACTACTACTACTACTACTAAACTTTTTATATTTTTATTATTATTATTAGTAGTAGTAGCAGCAGCAGCAGTAGAAGTAATAATAATACTAATAATATTATTATTATTATTATTATTATTAGTAGTAGTAGTAGTAGTAGCAGCAGCAGCAATAATAGTATAATACTTATTATTACCGTATTGTTACGAGTACGTACGTTACAGTACGATAATTATTAAAGATTAAAGTGTTATTAAAGATTTGACGGAAACATCTAACCGTGTTGTTGTCGATCAATAATATGATTACTATTATCTGCTACCTATAGAACAATATCGATGAACAATCGATTGACTGCTAGGTAGATTAGACACTTTACAGTCAGCAAACTTCCACACGTCTGTAACCCAATTATGATGGTGTCGGGTCACCGTGACCCATATTAATGCTGAATATCTGCATACTGTCATACATGTCAAATTTCCAATAAAATGGGATTCCAAGGGGATGTCAGGCCATGAAAAACATCCCAGACACAGATCTGTCCGACCGTGAATGACGCTGGCTTAGCGCATCTGGGTAATACAAGGGGTTAACAGTGGAGCAATATATTATGCCATGAATATGCAAACGATGTAAAAGCGACCTTACGTCAAAATATCAAGAGATGAAACACTCAATGTAACGTCAGCGTTGTCGTAAAGTTAAAACACGGGTTTTTAACACAAAGGTGAGATAGTATATGGAGTCAATCACACGGGAAACTGACGGAAATGGTTAAGGTGACATTGTGCCAATACCGTAGTAAATATGCCAGGAAGTAAGACGTCGACGTGTGCTGCCATACCAAGCGAATACGACATAACACTAGGCAGCTTTAAAAGCCATGTTTCCATTAATAATCATCCGATCCGGACGCGGTGAGGGTAATACGTCGATGCAAGTCATGTCACTACAATTGTTGCCATTAATACGATCCAGGTACGGTGCGGCTATGCGAATTTCTATTCGATCTCTTATAGTGAAATGACGGTTATTACCCGCACCGCATCCGGACTGTAGCTGGACCTCAGCCGGGCCGCATCCGGACCGCAGCCGTATTACTGGAAACACAGCTTTACCCATACCGACTCTCCGGGTCGACGACATTCCGTACGTTAATAAATCAAGTTTACGTCTTTAACAAAAAATAAAATAAAATAAATAAAAAATAAAAACAAACAATCGATCAATTACACGCCGAAGGCTCGAGGGGTACCGCTCGAGACATTTCACACATAATGAAATGATAAATAATTGAAATTAGTAATCTAATTGGACTGTATTACTTCTTTGATCAGATTACGACATGAGACACAGCCAATAGTCAATACAGTCAATACACGTATGGTATGACATGTATGACATATATTAACCTGGCATATGCCATACCGCACGTATGAAATATGAATATGGTATGCATGGCCATAAGGAATAACATGAAATATTAATATGGCATGAAATATCAATAGTTAACATGGAATGGCATACAACATCAATAATAAACATAGTATGACATACCATATGAATAATAAACATATTATGACATACCATATGAATAATAAACAGAGTATGACATACCATATGAATAATAAACATATTATGACATACCATATGAATAATAAACATATTATGACATACCATATGAATAATAAACATGGCATGACATACCATATGAATAATAAACATATTATGACATACCATATGAATCATAAACATGGCATGACATACCATATGAATAATAAACATGGTATGACATACCATATGAATAATAAACATAGTATGAAATTATATATAAACATGATACGAACTTATAAACTATTAACATGGCATAGCGTACCATATAGAAGGTACACGGAATGTTTCATATGGTATGACATGTCATATTGCTATGGCATACTATACAGATAACATGTAACACTATGGCATCGTCCACTGTCTTACCCTCGGTGCAGTCGTCGTTGAGAGCGTTGTTGAGGCAGACGCACCTGTAGCTGGCCCCCACATCCTGACACACCTTGTTCTCGGGGCACGGGGAGCTTGAGCAGGGGGTCAGGCGGCTCTCGCAGTAGGTACCTGGGGGGTCAGTGACATACACAGTTAGTGTCAGACAGTAACCATAGGGGACATACAGGGGACATACGGCAGTACAGATTACAAGGTATCGCAGTATTCATGACAAAAGCCTGAGAAGGTGATCCCTGATGTATTAATTTTGCGAATACTCAGTAAGAAGTAAATATGATACCGGTATTAACAAGTTACATTGAATACCAATACCTAATGATATTCGACTATCATAAGTGTTACCCTAAATGTCAAATCGGTTGATTGAACACAGCAGCCCCAAACACGTACGACATGATATGGAACATGTACAACCAGCTAGGGTTTAAAGGTTTACTAGGGAGGAAGATGTTGGACTATGCTCAGCAACTGGATAAGGTACACACGTAGCAGGGTGATCTATAAGATGTTCCCACTGGTATCTGCCAGACGGGTTACCCCTTTGCTCAGTCGATTAATTAAGCATTGGACTCGCAATCCAGCAATTCGGATTCGAATATTCGTATTCCAGGGTCGGAAGGGATCTGTGCAAAATGGCGCCCAACGTTTATTCGAGTTGTTTGCAATAGTTGATTCTTGCCGTAGTACAATACTATATCCAATTAAACCTATATCCTGTGACGGCATAGGTCACGTTTTAGGGAAGCCATACAATAAGGAATCACCTGAGAGGAAAATCTGATTGATGAAACTGAAATTAATAAGACCAACATTACCGTTAAATAAAAATCAAGCCCTTACATTAATTACGATCAGGATACGAGGTTATAGAAAGTCATAAAGATAGTTTCTCATTCTCTTCTCCTGTTTTACGTTTCCATTATCGAGACTGGCTCATAAACATAGTGCTATCTTGTAGTTAACCTTTATTTATGACTGAGATGTATGACCCAGGAAGAACACTTTTCCCAATGATTTGATTTGATATAATAAGGTCAGAGCGGTCGTCAATCCTGCGTATCTCTGCTATGATAAACTGTTACACTGTTTTACATTACAGGACATGTTAACAATTTCGCTTTTGTTGTCCCCAGCAAGAACTGACATGAGGTATCCTAGGCAAGCATCATACCGTCATGATGGGTAAACCGTATTTCCGGTTGTGGCTACGAAGGGAGGTAACTCTTCACAATTACTTATGATATCCGGTTGTTTCGATACCCGACCATTTTGAGCCTCAAATTGGACCGTTTCAGATGATGAAGCAAAGCGGACACCGTAACATTATGCACGGAATACTACTAAACATTGGTATAAAACATTTCAATCTAAACCTAAAAGTTAATACTGCTTTAGAATAAACCATTCCAATCGAAAATTAGTGAAACATCTCCACGCCATAAACTATTATCATATTGGATAATGTTACATTGACATCCGGTGAATAGGGCAGCAAGACTTAGAACTTGATGCGAAAGTGAGGTAATGTCGGTGGGATATTAGTCACTATGTAATGTTCAGCCTAATTTCGCCTGATGACTTCTTTACGAGCGGACTAGCGGCAGACTGAGGAGACCGTGTTATGTAATATCCTGGAAGACGCACGAGAAAACTCTCCCTCTTCACAATGAACTCGGTGCAAACATCTAAATCAGTTTAACATCCCTATTTTTTCTTGCTACAGAACAGTTGTTAAAGGTACGAGAAAAACCGTCTTAAATGTCTTAAGCATACTGTGATTATTCGCGGTGTGCGTGTAATGTAAAAAAATAGTGCAATTTACTTGTGCAGTACATTGATGAGCCAGTACTGAGAAACCCTGCATGTATAGTGCTGGTATGATTGGCTGGTATGATGGACTGGAATGATTGGTTGGTTGGTTGAAGTGGGGATTGGAGCCGCTTGCAAGATCTATTTACCCAAGCAGGGATGATATATAGGAAGTGATGAGAACCAATCACTGTCTACTGGGAAATATGATATGGAATACATTGCTCGTTACAGAATAATTATAGTATGTATAGACAATTGAGGGTTTTATTTATTTTGCAATGGGGATCAGGGCTAATTTTGATTTGAAATATGTGTTAAATTAATGTTTTTATCTTTGTTATTAGTAAAGTAATGGAATCGAATGACGCAGGGATGGTGAATTGTATTGATGTGATGTTCATGGCCAGTTTTCTCGAAATTTCTTAGCCAGGAACTTTAGTGAGAAAATATCTCTTATCATAAGTGGAAAACCAGTTAGGCAAATTCTTAGTACTTAGTTACGAAATTTCCAGAATACAGGTCAAGGGTATGGTTTTACAGAGCTCTCTTAGCCGCCAAGAGACCATAGCATTCTCTTTGCCGATAGCTAATATTATGCTAAGAGAGTGCCATGGTCTCTTAGCGGCTAAGAGAGCTCTGTGAAACGATACCCTGGGCTGTAATCTGTCTCTTCAAATAGTTACGCATTTGATTACTGGCATTCAATTACGTCATATAAGTGTTACTTAAGCACAAGACTTATTTTTGGGTACTCTACGTGAAATGTTTAAACTGTATTGTGTACGTGTATAACTCACCTGTATATTCTTTAGTGCAAAGACAGTTTCCTGATTTATCGCAGGACCCGCCATTTTTACATGTCATACTGTGGCATACCGCTACGAGGTTCTCGCACTGTTGGCCCGTATAGAACTCCGTACAATGACACAGCTTCTGGTAGGAGTTCGAATCCACCGTGCAAGTTCCGGCATTCGCGCACGGGGTCGTATAACATGGGTTCTTTGTCTCGCATCTATCTCCGACATATTCCGATTTACACGTGCATGCATACTTCGTCGTTGTGATGTTTTTACACACGCCGCCATTCAAACACGTATCCTGTTTGCATGGGGACTCTATGTCACAATCTTTACCGTAAAACCCATCCGCGCAATGGCACGTGTATTCGTGCGATGACGTGTTCGTACATCCGCCGTGAACACAGGGCGAGACAGCGCATGGGTTGAATGATGAACACGTATCTCCATAGTAACCATTCACACATCTGCATGTGAAATTCCCTTTATTTGGAGATGGGATATTTTCACAAAATCCGCCATTTTCACAATCCACCACACGGCAGCTGTTGAGGTACTGACATTGAAGTCCGTACCACTCCGCTACGCAGTCGCACTCGTACTTTCCGGGTGACGTGTGTCTACAGGTGCCCCGCAATCCACACGGATTATCTCCCTTACACGGATTGTAAAACTGGCACTCGTCGCCATAGTAGCCACGTTCGCACACGCACTTCGTTCCTTTGTCAGTTTCCGTACAACTTCCGGAATTGCAGTCGATCGTGTGACAGGTGTCATAGTGCTGGCACTCACCGCCGTAGAAGCCCGGATGACAAACACAGTTGTAACCTTGAAGTTCCGTCAGATAGCAAGTGGCGTTGTTTTTGCAAATTGATAAGGAACAGGGGTCGAACTTCTCGCAGCGTTTTCCCGTGTATCCATGGGGACAGCTGCACGTGAACGAGTTGTTGGACACGTGGTTGCACGTGCCATTGTTCTGACATGGATGTTCCAGGTCGCACCGGTTGATGACGTCACATGATTTCCCTTGGTAGCCGGGGATGCAATGACATTCGTAAATGTCCTCGTTATATCGCGAGCAAGTTCCTTGATTCTTGCAAGGGTACGGTTTACATGGGTCTTTGAGTTCACAATTCTTCCCGGTAAAATGATCCGGGCATTCACACGTATAAAGGCCGGAAGACCTATTGATTGCACACACGCCCCTGTTTGCGCAGGGATTGGTACTACACGTGTTGAATAACTGACAGTTATCACCGAAGAAGTTATCAGCACAAGAACACGTGTATATCTGATGTCCCGTGAACGTACAGATGCCATTATTCAAACATGGGTTTTTAGAACAGCGATCTTGCTGCGTGCAATTCTTGCCCCGCCAGCCCTCCGTACATTCGCATTTGTAATTCAAAGCGCCATCTTCAAAACGTCGACAGATCGCGCCATTTTTGCAAGGCTTGAGGTATTTGCAGGAATCAAAGTCGTTGTGGAGGCACTGGGGCGTGAACCCTGAAACACAAACAAACATTTAGTGTGAACCCTGAAACACAAACAAACATTTAGTGTGAACCCTGAAACACAAACAAACATTTAGTGGGCAGGTCTGTTTCAAATCTTTGAAGTTTTCTTTTACGGTTTGAAAGTGAATCTCAAATGTTACCACTCCAAGCGCAGCCCAACTCGCATTCTTGCATATCTAACTTGATACTTCTTGACAATATAAACATGTTATTACATGTGGATTATATTCAATACTGTGGGAAGTATTTCTTCAGAATATTAGGTTCTGTCTTTTTGGAATGCTTGTATATAAGAACGATATACATAGTATACACACATCGATAAAAAAAAAGAATAAACACAAAATACATTAGAACAAAAGGAATACGCAAAAAAGGTGCCCTACAAAAATAAAACAAATACTGAAGTACATACAAAGAAGGGAACAGAAACTAATATTTTAATAATACAAAGACAAGTAAACGAATAAAGGAATAACATACTATGGCCTAACATCAACTACAAGATACACCAGCCATTACCTATGCCTGTGATGTTGACCATGATCTTCATGTTATTCTTGGCGAAGCTTGACGCAGTTCTGACGGACACCCGGAAAAAGTACTGCTTCCCGATCACCGTGTTAGGTATGACGTAACACAACTCGTCGTCACTTCCGGTCGCTGACACGAACACCGTGGTCTCCATGGCTCCAGTGACCTCGATCTGATATCCGAACACTTCCGGTCTTCCCAGCATAGCATTCTTCCAACACAGAGTGGTTGAGTGCGGATCAGTGGCGAAACAAAAGTCACTAGGTTCTAGAAAATAAAATATGGAATGATACATTCAATGGTAGTTTTCATTAATAACGGTTCTAAAGGATGTAAGTCAGACTGGCCTTTCTACCAATGGTTTTATATTGTGTGTAGATTTAACCATGTGCCAGATTAGAACATGTACTCGTCTCCAGTACTTGTCAAAGCTCAACCGGATTTCTGGCTATTCATTGTAACCTATGAGGGAGACGATGCAAGTATCACTGCAGGCAATGGACATTCACTTAGAAGACACTGACTATTGCCTTCAGCAACAGGACTCTGATGTACTCACGTTTGACGTCCTGGAAGACCACAGTGACACTCGTCGTTCCAGACAAGGGAGGCGACCCGTCATCTAAAGCAGTCACTTTAAAACTCAGCCTCGTAATACTCTTGAGGGGACTGTGTTTCAGAGTTATCTCCCCACTACTGGACACCTTGAGGTAGGTGTCGGCACGCTCGTCGTATATCATGTACTTAAATATATTATTATACAGTTCCAAGTCTCTGTCGTGAGCGATGACAGTGCCGACCCTCTTCCCGGTGCTCTCGTAGCGGTACATCGTGAAGTTGTTGATGGCGCTGGTGAACCTCGGCGGAAACTTGTTCTTAACGGATACGATGATCTTGACGTGCTTGTAGTCGAGCTGACTCCCGACACCTCCGTACACGAAGAACGACAGCGTGGACCCCACCGCCCAGTGGATCCGCTTCTTGACGGACAGCAGCCCCGTGGCCACGTCGATGTTGAAATAGCTGGAGTTGACGCCCGGAGACAGGTACATCCGCTCCATGCGGGCGCCGGTGTCGTCGGCGTATGCATTGACGGTGAGGACTGGCGTCCCCGGGGGTGCGTTCTGGTAGATCCGGGCGGGGTAGTGCGACACGTGTAATATTATGGCACCTGAAACAGACAAGAAGATGTTTCAGCGTTAACATCACGTCGACTGAGTAGCAGGTCAGGTCAGGTCATTGAAGCTTCTGCAGATGTGTCTAGGTTTAAATTTGCTTCTGACCTTTATGACTATTTCCAGTGCAGCATGACATAGAATGTGAACCCATTGGGATTCTTGTTACTATCTATATTGAGATTCTTGTTACTATGTATATTGAGATTCTTGTTACTATGTATATTGAGATTCTTGTTACTATCTATATTGAGATTCTTGTTACTATATATATTGAGATTCTTGTTACTATCTATATTGAGATTCGTGTTACTATCTATATTGAGATTCGTGTTACTATCTATATTGAGATTCTTGTTACTATCTATATTGAGATTCTTGTTACTATCTATATTGAGATTCGTGTTACTATCTATATTAGTATTGCAGTGACAACTAGATTATATTTCCATTTGCAACGCGATATGTATTTTAATTTCGTTATATTCAATCAAAACAGTAAGCGTTTTTTTTTTTCGTGCATTGATTGCATCGATCACCCTTTCTTTAAGAGCGTAATACGTGTGTGTGTGTGTGTGTTTAAATGCTTTGACAGTCGCCTTCCAGCACAGCTGATTTCGGCAGACTGGTCCCT
>JAVCKZ010055126.1:0-16729 GCA_034780755.1 Lepetodrilus elevatus | reverse complement strand
ACAACTTGTGGGTGGATAAATCAAGCACAATTAGTCTCAGATCGAAATTCGTTTGTCCATTATCCAGGTCAATCAACTGTGATATTATGCCTTTAATCCTGGGTATCATTTCTCAAAGCTCTCATATCCACTATGAGACCATAGCGCTCTCATAAGTGCACGATCCCCATGTTTTGAGATGGCTACGAGAGTCCTTATGGTCTTGTAGTAGATAAGAGAGCTTCAAGAAACGATACCCAGACTGTTATTATAACCTATGAAATTGTTTAATTGGAGTAATGGGTTAACATAGAAAATGTATATTTAAAAAAATACATGTTTTAAAAAAATATATAATTTTTTTTAAAGATGGTTTGGAAAATGGGATGAGCACACCAAGCAACTATCTCCTAAATCTGCCAGACAGGAACTTCTTTTAAAGTGTCACTCCTAGGTAGGCGTATTAATACACATAAATAAAGTAGATCATGGAAGAATATTCTTATAACAAATCGCTCCATGATTTATGAGAGACACTAAATTATATCCACTATAATTCAAATGTTTTAAGAAACTCTGAGAGCTCCAGAACCACCATTGTTCCTCAGCAATCCATTGTTATGCAAGCGACTATAAATGTCTGTCAAGTCTGCATTAACCTTTGAACCAACTCATCTCGGCTAAGTAGATTTCACTTAATGCCAATAATGGCTTTCACCGCCATGTTAGGTAACAAATACGGAGAGACCATGGATACATTTTTTAAAACATCCGGAGTATTTCTATTTACTCGCCATATTTACTTTCTTTTGGAATCTAATAAAATTTGTCCTACACTTTTTTTAAAACATCCGGAGTATTTTTATCTACTGACCATATTTACTTTATTTTGTTCTTTTAAAGACAGGATGATGTTTCACATAATTTACCATATTTACAGAATTTATGCAAATTTCGTTGATTTTATGGAATCCAATAAAATTTGTCCTACAATTATTTTTAAACTTCCAGAGTATTTATATTTACTTCACCATATTTACTTTATTTTGTACTTTTTTAAAGACAGGATGATTCACATAAATCGCCATATTTACGGAATTTATGCTCATTTCTTGGATTTTATGGAATCCCAGTTATCCTCTTTTCTTGGATTTTATGAAATCCGATTGAATTTGTCCTAGATCGGTGTCCAACTTCTAGACATGTAAAGTGGAGCTTTTTTCTTAGGTGGTCGCTTCATATAAATAGAACAGACAATTTTTTGCTATTAAGGACAAACCTCGAAGACAATTCCACTGGGATGGTAATCCTGTTAAACATGACCTGTAAGTCTGTGTGCAGAGTCGAAATATATCTAGAACCATCTCGCCAATGACAAAGTCAATTCAGAAAAGGAGACATGATTTTTGCCCTCTATTAAGCCTTGTCTAAGCTTCAGCTCTCCGTAGATCAGAAAACCTTTTTGCAGACGGATGAAAAAAGAAATAAGTGAAATAATTTGCGCGATGATGTAGAAATCAAATAAGTCGCTGCGAAAAATTGCTGACAGAATTAGCAAGAAAGGATATGTATCTGAGTTGCAGACCATAATTTGGCGTATATACATTTTTAACTTATTCATTAGAGAGCGACATAGTTTCACGACCTTGTAATAAGACTAGCCATCTCTTCTCTTGATCTCGTCGCGATCTGGTTTCTTGATCCACGGAGTAATTTAGTACAGTTAAGCCCATCATGCACTAATCTTATTGCATTCCGGAAATGTAAAAATAATATATTTGCTTAATTCTTTTTTTAGCAGAATCCATACTGAGAATTTGTATGAATTGCAATTTCCGTTGGAATGTCTTTGATATTAACAAGGCTGTTGTCAATCAAAGGAAAGATATTGGCTGTAATTATAAAAGTCTTTAAATCGTTATGCTGTTGCCTCCCAGGGGGCTATTAAATAATGACCACAAATGACTTAAATGTTGTATGATGTGGAATAAATTGCTAAATGTCATCAATTTTTATCCTAATATGGATATTTGATCAGTATGGAAACAGTTTTGGCGAATGCTAGCTATACTATGCAAGATAACTGTCAAGTTTTGAAGTGCAAAAGATATAATTAATAATGAATGTGACATTCTTTAAAATACGTTATTTTATTATATTATTATATATTCCCTAAGCAATTCCTGACAAATAACAATTTTGAGCTTTTTCACTTGTTTTTGTATAATCTTTTTTTTTTTTAAGTTTTACAACAATAATAGGAAAATGTCATTATTTCAAATTATAAAAATATTCTGGACATATTCTTCAATTAGTTTGAAACAGTAAGGAGCTCAATATACATGAATCTTTTGTTCGCATTTAATCTCTCAGTCGATTGGAACCTACACTCTACAATGTATCTCATTACCAGCCGTGAAAAACAATTTGGCTGAAATCCTATACCCAAATAGAGGTGATTGAAAATTTAGTTTCTTGCAATGTTTTATTATCAGTTTGTCCAATAGATCATACCATATTGATGTTTTTGGAGACAGATATCCTCGTACATTTTTTGTACATTTCTTCCCAAGCGGTTTCCTTTTCAACCAACAGCCAGTCATATTGGTTAGCAATAATGGAAAGATATAAAAAATATTATTAGAATAATTCCTTCTCTGAAAATATTGAAATGAATCTACCAGTATCTTTTTCACAGCAGAAAATAGCTATATGCTTAGAAGCTAGTCTTTTCTGAACAAGTTTTGCAAATATACAAAATGAATCGTGTACGGTATGTAGATTTCATGTGTGTAAAGGGACGTAACTCTACTACTTTCATTTTCTTCCTCCAATAGCTAGTTTTCCATTAAAAACAAAAATATAATGTTATTTTTCATTTGTTTTTCTAAATGTAAGTATTGATTTAAGCAACTTTTTATTTGTTTTGAATAAGCACCAGCTATATGTGAACATTATCGGTTTCTTTAATTGATATTGAGACAGAGTATGTTATAACCAAGTCAATGTATTGCGCAGTTGTACGTTAATATCATGTTTGTGTTTGATCAAGTGCATTTGTTTGGCTTTTTATATTCAAGAGAATAAATACATCAATGTCAGATTGCCCTATAGTAATTTTGGAAAGGAAATAGATACCTAAAAAATTATTCTGACTTTTACCTCAATCACTCTTTTTCTTTTGTAGGAAACCCTAGTACATGAATGTCTAAGACCTTTTTTTTAATGATTGAATTTTTAGTTTCTGTGAATTGCTGAAGAAATCTCCAGTACTTTCTCTACTATAGTTTGGTATGAAATGCAGTGACACCCCTATTTCGTAGATTATCTCGGTAAATACTTAATGGAATGAAAAACAAAAAAACTTCATTTTCTTATTTCATTAGCCCTAATCAAATGAAATAAGAAAATTATGATTTATTCCATGAAGTATTTACCGAGGTAATCTATTAAATAGGGGTGTCACTGCATTTCATACCAAACTATAGGATCATTTAGTATCGAGAAAGCTCGAGAAATCTCACATCATTAATAAGAGATATTGAATCTGTCATAGCTGTTGTCAGTTTACATCAATACCTCTCGACAGACGGCAAAGGGAGGTTATTCAGTCGGCCAATCTAGCTCTGTTGACACAGGCCATAATCGTGTAATCATGAGATCTCTTCCGATAATTTTGATAAAGTCAATTTTATTCTTTGAGATTGCCCCTTATCTGCTCGACTACGATGAGTGATCATTGATTCTGAAGCATTTCGATTTGTGTCAATCTGTTTCTTGTGGGAGCAGGCCCTTGAGCAACTATGTGTTACAGTAAGACTCAAGAGCCAGGGAAGATGCTGTTGAATCAAAGATGACAACTGAATTTATTGATGACATTCTTTTAGAGAATTTGTCTAATTGCTACCAATTAATATGTTATGGGTGAAATTAAAAATAGTTTTAAAGATGGAATTGTTTTTGTTTTTTGAATTGGGATTTAGAGTCACTTTCTATATTCTTTCACTAATATCACGACTTGTCAGTTTAGGGCAGGAGGAAACCCGCAACATCCATAGCGCTGAATGTGGCAGTAAACCTGTGAGCATTTGGTACTGACAGACCAAGGATGATATCAATATTGTGTCAGAAAGGTAACTTTCATGAACATTGATGCCAGGCCCCTCCGGGGCAGAATTTGAATTCAGGATCTTTGGCTCCGAAGTCCAAACGTTCTACCACTGCACTACCACCCGCCCCCATATTGTTTTCACCTTCATATGTTCTCAAATAGAGGCAGTTACCAATACATGAAACAATGGTATGGAGACATCCGCAGACTTTAATGTTGTGTCCTATATGAACTCGTACCTTCATCTCCACCATCGCTGACCTATAACATCATAGTCGTCCATTATCCCCAAGGAACAAACACACCTCATTCCTTTCCTAGTCTCCAATCATAAGTATACCATAGACCAATCTAATCAAACACTGTCGCCAGAGTTCTGACAAATTACGACACATTATCGTACATTTGTGACACGAAAGCAAACACCCAAACAAAAGGCATGAGCTTTTGACCTTCCAGTTCTTGCAACATCTCTCAGAAGTTCTCATCTTCGGGAACAAATTAGCTGGTCCACCAGAATGACCTTGAGATCCTTCGGGACAACGGCAGACATACTGTGACAACAATTGATCACCTCGCTTGTATTGGGTGTACTGTATATCTCAGATCATTCCTGGACATCAGAAGACATCTCGTCCTCCCCCGAAGACTTGCGGCCCCGTTGCGCAAAACAGTACCGATTGATTCTAAGTCAAATCTTTGGAAGACTCTACAAATGTAAATCTGGTTGCATGAACCACTTTTATCGCTACAATTAGTTTTAGCTAACCATATTCTCAAGTATTGTAGTGATAAAAGTGATTTATGTAATAGACTTACATTTGGAGCAGGTTCAGAAATTTGGACAGAATGAATTGTAGCTACAGCTGTTCTGCGCAACAGGGCCCCTAGGATCTGTTGTAGAAAATGGCATAACCCCGAGGTAGCCTCATCTGTATCCTTTGCAAATGGTTTAGTCTTATGATTAATGTTCGGGTTAAGGTTGCGTTAGAGACTTAGAGTTACACTGTTTTGTACGTTAAACTCCATATTCACTCACTCACTCACAGGAGAGCCATGGGGTGCATTCAAGATCCAATATATATTTCCTACACTACGTATGCTACTTTTCTTGGCTGAACGGGTTCGTAGGAAATTCATAGGAAATCGGCATGTGTTCAGTCCATTCGCTTCATGCTTTGAGCATGGTGTATGTCAGGATTTAGGCGCAGACTAAAGTACGACCTTTTTCCATGAAATGCAGACCAGCAGAGTTAATCCAGACCCGACAAGTTATAATAAGCAGGTGTGCATATTTGATAAACAGTGTTTAAAGTATGTCTGCTGCTAAAAGCCGGGATTGAGTAATCAACTTAGGGGTAGTCTGGTGGTCATGTGTTGTGTTGTTTTAGGTAATGTCCACACCATGGCATTATGACAGGAGATCAGCCCATCGACTGGGTGGATTTACGGTGCCGGGAGTCGAGTGGTAGCTTGCATATTCACTGGATACACTTTGTACGAAGA
The DNA here is from genome assembly GCA_034780755.1 of Lepetodrilus elevatus. NCBI lineage: Eukaryota > Metazoa > Mollusca > Gastropoda > Lepetellida > Lepetodrilidae > Lepetodrilus > Lepetodrilus elevatus. Next base: position 11,133 of record JAVCKZ010055126.1, on the reverse strand, counting down.
CATATTTTAGGATAATATTTATGAAAATACCGCAAACATGTGTAAGAATATTTGTAAAACATATCCTGTGCTGGAGTGTAATATTAAACATTTATTTTGTTATTTGATTACGAGTTCATTTCATGACATTTTAATACAGTTTACTTGTTTTATTAATTTTTAGATATATGATTTGTAGACATTTAACCATATTCTAGAATACTAGATTACAAACTATGTTTTGTCAAAGATTTTATGAATGGCAATATAATTTTGTAACATTTCTTAAAGACATTTTCAGAGAAAACAGTGATTCTTAGTTTGGCACTATAACAACAATAAGTAATACAAAATAAATAAAACAACTATAGATTATCCATAATTATGTCCAACAAGCTAGGAAATATCCACAGATTCTGTATTTTATATTAATATTTTATTATCAACTTTTAATTTTATAGATTTGTAATTTGTAATATTAGATATTAATAGAAACAGTTACAAAATACCAATTGTTATTTAAATATACATGTATCTATGCCAATATCTTTGGTTTGTGGTATGGAAGTATTCACACGCTGTCACAAACACTTCACATCACAATAGTCCAATATCTGCGATTAAAACATCGCACACACCGTACCAATACAGATAACTCTGGGAAAACAATATTTGAGCTTTCTATGTCTCCGCATCACTTTATGTTTGATCAGACCGATTTCCTTCGATTGACATTCGCCTTCCAATATTGTAATCCTTCTCGGGCTGATTGGTTTACACTTGGTGTTTGTTTGGGTCTTTCAGGCCCTCACAATTTATCCTGGCATATCATCTCCAAATTGCTTCATATTTGTCTAGTCTCTATCAATAGCCTCGATTCCCGTGTCCCTGCCCAATATAAATAGCGGCTTTACGAGATAACTACAACATTATGACAAGCATGTTGTGTACTGCTTAGACTACAGATGATACGATTATCAACCATAATTAAGAAGTAATGACTGTGGTTCATTTTCCTTGACAACGTTTATGGCTTTTTGTGTATAGTTTATCTGTGGGTCTCTTAGCCATCATGTGTTCTGTGGTGGTAGCTACGAAATATATTGAGATGTATGGTAGTGATTTTATGTGTTGTGTCTGTAGTTACATTTATAATTATGGTGAGGGTAAAAGAGATATGTAGGGAAATAACATGTACAGTGAGAATGTGGATGTAGAACATGGTGTAATGTCGCTATGGAATGTGGTAGATGGAAGGGAATGATGTGGGACCATTGACAATGAAAGTGTTGTTAATTTGGCTGAAGAACATGGTGGAATTGTGGATGAGTAGAATATAGTGGGAGGGAGCAATTGCGGCAATCAATACTTAAAGAAGATCCATAAATACTGTTATATTTATATAACAAAGGATCGTGCCGATCCTGGGATTTGAACCTGAGTTGCTGGAATGTGAGTCCAACGCTCTACCAACTGAGCCAAAGGAGTAACCCCACTGGCCGAGACCAGTAGGAGCATCTTATATCTCACACCCAGCTACATTTACTTATCGTTCTCCAACTGTTTCAATGTTTATGATTAAATGTAGCGCAATGATCACACGTTTGACCATGGATTAAGTGGAATATTAATGTGCCCATTATTTAATTCCTTAACCACAATATATAATTAATAGACGAACATCTAATTTGGGGGCAGATGTAAAGACAATAAAATCCACACAAAAGCCTTAAATCTATAAACTTGAAATGTCATTAACCAGAACATAAAGGGACATTTTAATTACCGAAATCAGCATGGTGATAATTGTTCGCTAATGATTTAAGCAATGGCCGTGAGTGCTGGGGGTCAAACAATGACCGTCCAGGGTGGGGTATGGTCACCCCATAATGGACGTCACTCGAGTGACCATAACAATAATGGACTTAACTGTCACGGCAGCATGACCAACTGTCATGGCAGCATGGCTGTTCCAATTTCCAATCTGTGATTTTTCAAAACGTTTAATTGTTTTGGGGGCTGTTGGTTGTTCATCTCCAGCACTGCACGGCACCCCACAGCACCACACGGCATCACATGAGTCTGTAAGAAGCGTGAATCGACATCAAAGTCACCCGTGAGTTGCCCGTGAGTTTCTCTGTGTTCCAATGGCTTAGCTAATTCATAGTACTTCTTGAGAGCTCGCTCGCCACTCAAAACCTCCACGGAAGTGATAATTGGTATTTGAGCGTCCTTCAGTTAAATGACACTGGGATATTGAACTTTATTGTCCTCGCTGATATCTAACCATAGGAGTAAAGCATTAGACTGGCTCCCAATTAAAACCCATGCTGAGAAGGAAGATAAAAAAAAATGGAAAAAAATATTTCTGTAAAGGGCAGGGTTTTTTGGGTTGTTGGGATGACTTGATCTGGTTTATGATACGGACCAGGGTTGTCCTTTGTCACGTGATCCGCGGAAGCGGGAAGCCGTCGGAACCATCCGTCATGACGCGGACAGGAACACAGCGGTGGCGTCACCTGGTGAGACAGTTTGAAAATGATCAAAGTTTCCAACCTGTAGAATTTTTATGTGAAAAACACACTCTGTTACTCTATTGGTTTAAAAGTCAATTGCAATGATAAATATTAACTGGTAATTTTAAATCAATCAGACAATTCCTAATTAACTGAACATAATACATTCCAAAGTCTTTGATACACAAGTTTTTTTTTCTCCAATATAGCAATTGAGAAATCTTATGTAATTAAGATAATGCAGCTTCTTTCAATTCCACGAGGAAAGTGGTTTTCATTACAAAACTCACTGATGTTCCGAATTTTCTAAATTCTGTGGATTTTTCTCTGAAATCTGACAACTGTATCTCATTGGTTATGCAATTGTTATTAATTGATTTATCTGTCTTCGTCTTGATATAGCGTCAAATTTCTCGAAATGCCAAAGAAGTGATTAACTATTCTGTAAATGTATTGTATTGTGGAATGAACCATTGTTAATTAATATGCTTTCTTTATGTGCTTTCTTTATATGTAAATAGCTGTATTTATGTGGATTAAATCTTAACATGTGACTGTTCACTATTTAACAATTATGTTCTAAGAAAATGTTTCTATGCAAAAGAGACATTTGTACATTAAATTACTAGGATATATGGTTATTTCTGTGTTTTTTATTTTTTTATTTTAATTAAATATTTTATTGAAAATATTAATATTTATATTTAAAAACTTTAATTTTAGGGTGTTTAGAGGTGGGTTTGTGATGGGTAGTAGTTAAAGTACCCTGTGCGACTTTCCAACCTTGGTACTTTGTATGAGGCCCAGACAAATTCCCAACTTTCACCCAAACTTAAGAGACAACCTACGTCTCCTAATTCCTTGAATAATTGTGATGGAGGTGATCATTGTACGCGATCTGTTAACAGATGGGATTTAAGCACTGAGTCTAATCCTTCATGCCTGAATTAATCACATTTACTCTTAGTAAGATGGCCTGCTTTGTTTGCGACAATGGCCTCCCGTTTGTCACTGTCTGTCGCGACCACTACGGAACAGAGAACGAGTTCTGATTTGTACGGCAATGTCGATCCGAAATAGCAAGCATTTGAATTTCGACCCCCTTCTTGTGCATCCCCAGTCATCTACAAGTATCCACTTACAAACTGGCATTACTTGTGTTCTTGAGTTTCTTTGTGCCAATAAGAATTTCCAATTTGTCCCTGTCAGGATTCTTTCCAAAGAACTGGTGTTTTCCATGCAGTGGGTCGTTTGTCACAGAAGTAGGGGGGCATTTTCTGTGTTTGACAACACTTGCTATCGGATTGCTCCCTCAAAGTTGTCAAGACTCAATGGGTGAATAGTAATTGATATTTGATAATTGTGACAAAGATTTATTCAAACATGTGTTCGAGTATGCAGGCGCATTAAATATTCATTCGAAATTTGATCCATAACCTAAACAAAACTTGACATTGGCTAACTAATGACATTTTTACTGGATATAGTATTGTACAATTGTTCAACAGAGATTTAAGAAAATGTATGAATTTTTTAAGACTACATTCTTACCAGTCATCTTTCATTAGGGACAGACTTTTCTAAAATTTCGTTCTAATATAGGATTAATATATTTCTTACTCACTTTGGAATAACATACATAGTTACTCGTCTTTAAGAGACTACTTGAAAATCATCTCTAACCATTACCATTATTGGAGCGACAGGCATCTAGTGCCAATGTATGAATTCCAAACATGGCATTTCTTGTAAATATTAGCCCACTCGGAATCCAATTGAGATTTGGCTATGTTCTATTTTATCTTACACTGATCGAAGACTATATTGAATTCTTAGTCTGTTGACTTTGTCTGATCACAAATTGGGCTCCTGTTGCATGGAAAATTTATCGCTATCAAAGCCCGCTGTCGATCTTATTGAACTAGTCACGATCGGTGTTGCTGATCAAATCTTCATTTCCAAACTGACGGGATATTGAATATGATCATTGGTGTGTCTTAATTAGGTAAATATAATGCCACTTCTAGACAATATCACCAACATCAATGGTTCCTTGGTCGGTAGACTGTATTCTGAAGAGATATGTGCAATAGCGAATAACCTATCTTATATTCTGCTGGCACGAATATTGGCCCAGCTTTTCAAACCTTGTTGATCCGTTACAACAACGGTCTGTAACATTGAATGATAATTTTATATTTCCACAATAATATCGATCAATTACAGGATCTTTTCATTGAAGAGTAATTTGATAATCAACTAATATAGTATATCAACTACTGTTTCCCGTTCCACAGAACAATCATAGCGCTACGAGGGCCATAACTCCACGATAACGCGTACAAGTTACTGGTCTCTTAATGCTACAAGCGTTTTGTTGGAGCAGGACCATGAACTGTTACTGTGAACTAATATATATCAATTTTCAACTGAACCTTTGCACTCCCAAAAGATTCCAGACACATGTCCTAATTTTCTAAGGGTGTGGGTGGTGGTAGGATAGCACAGTGGTACTACCATGTCGAATTACAAAATCAATGGTTTGGGTTTTAATCCGATATTTTCTGCACAGCTTCTTCTGGAATTGGGATGCAATGTCTGCGAATATACTTTAACCCTCTTCCTGCTGGATTAATCACATGAACTGCTCTTTATGGCATTTCTGGTTGCCTTCAGCATGGAAAGAGTTTATGGTTCTCCTGTATGAAACGGCATAACTCCATGGTAATCTTAACTCCAATCTTGGCAATGGTGTGGTCTATGAATAAGGGTGGTATACCTTAGAGCTGCAGTCTATAGATCCCAGATCGTCCTTGGTTCGTCAGTACCAGCCATGGTTCATACAGTCTTACCGTAGCTCAGAGGTATTACAGGTTAACCTCCTACTACAACCAGATCAGACTTGGTTCGTCAGTACCAGCCATGGTTCATAAAGTCTTACCGTAGCTCAGAGGTATTATAGGTTAACCTCCTACTACAACCAAATCATTATATTACTATTAAAAACATAATTCCTGATCATATAGTTCAGTTTCCTTGTATTAATGTAACATTGTAAATTATTCACTTAGGATTGCATACATAAAATAAAGATTTGAAAATATTCCCACTTTTATGATTAAAGGCATATCACAGATATTTATGGTTGTTTTGGACTAGTTCTGAGCTATAACTGCAAAGTGCATTCACTTGACATAAATAAAATCATGTTTGTACTTCCAAAAAGCTTTCCACTGCTGTGTGGTACATAAATCTCCAATGCACCCCCTTTCCCGATAGACTGCTTCTTTATAACTCTAATGTTAGCTGGCATTCCTTCTTAGAACAGTGATGCATCAAAGACAAGATAAATAGCGGAACGTTCCCCTATTTAACATAAAATATCATTTATTTTATAACTATTGCTGGGGGATTAGTACATCAGTAAATAAATACTTTTGGGTGAACAAATCATGCGTAATTAGTCTCAGATCTAAATGTGTGTGTCCATTATATAGGTCAATCAACCGTGATATTATGCCTTTCAGTAGCAGTAATTATCGACTAGATGTTCTTATATGTTTTTATATTTTTACTGTCTCCATAAATCTCAGAGGTCATAAAAATAAATGCACTACCTGAATGTTTGTTTGCCTCTAACTCTGTAATTGTTATTCTACTTTTAGGGATAAAAAACAGCTTTATCTGTCTGTGCAATCTATACGAGTAACTACTTCTGAACAGAGCATGTAATTAGCTCTCCAATGGACCATTGGCAGTGGATATGTCGACTTCTCTTTTCCGAGAACGTTAAATTTGTTATGTTTCATCACAGACGCCATTTTAACCATCATCATTAATGATTTTATAACCTACTCAAATAACCCTCCTCTTCCAGATTCAGAACAGGAAATTGCTCAAAGTAGCAGAGCAAAATATTTATTACATGTAACAGCTTGTTTTATTTTTTCTCAATATTTCCAAAATATTGACATTCTAGAACATTGGCTTCTAGAGTGTCCTTGTCTGTTAGATAACAATGATGATGTAATGTGTGTTGAGCATTAGTTAGAATGACCAATACAAGACTTAACCCTCTCCCTGCTGGTAGGTACTGTTCTTTTAGGGCATATCCCATGAGTTGCCTACAGCATGGAGAGAGTTAAATGCCTGTTAGATATTCTAGACATCCAATACCTATTTGGGGATCTATCTTTTTAGGGTTAATGGGTTAATGTTACACTGTGAGTTGTTTTTAGTATATCACAATGAGGCAAGTAGCCTAAAGTACCTTGTCCAATCATGGTGAGCCGTTAGGGTTATATCTCATGCAATGGTTAAAGGGTTATATCTCATGCAATGGTTAATAACAACGTTTCTGAATCTGAACCTAACTTTGGTCTTGGTACCTTCTCCATGGAAATCTCAAATTGCACATCTAGAATCCTTGATATATTTGTAAACCATGACGTGAAGGGTATTTCCATAAATCATAGAGATTTTGGGTTCTCATCCCCTTATATAAGCATACTGAAATCCTGTTAATTCCTTATACACTTATTCATCAACATGTCATATTGAAAGGTTTCAACCCTAATATTTAAAATTACTATTGAGAAACATATGTAGTTGGTAGAGAGTTGACCCTCTTATTCAAATCCCAGGATCGGTATAATATTATAAAATATAATCCTGTTAGTATAGATATATATGTGATAATACTTTCAAAGCTTTACGAACGCATCACCACAGTCGTGTCATCTTGATATGATCTCGTATCACCATCACCAAAAATAATTCCCAAGGTTGTCTCAGACCGGCCATACAGGTAATTAAAATATCGTATTTATCCTGGTATTTACCCTGTGATATAGACACGGGAGGAATCTATTCTAGCGAGTCTTTTCATATCGTTTCTCATCGGCCGCTGTCCAAATGTAACTCCCAGGATGCTCTGGCGTATTGATCTCATCCCAGGGATTAATGTGAAGAGGCTTTACCTTATTTCTTAAGGTCGTGACCTCTAAAGCTGTAATCTCCACAGTCAATATGCCTCTAAGTTCTCCAATCCTCAATTTCGGACTTCTTAATTGGTCATAGTCTCCATTGGCTCATTGGTACGTAGTGATGACACTACTTTGCCAGGTTATAGTCTCCACGGATACGACACTAATTGATTGGACTGTTATGGGTCTCTGTTGTGTCACCAATAGGTAGGACTATTTTCTTGGGTAATAGTCTCACCAATGCCCCAACAATATCACATTGCATGTTCTATTAGGTCACCAATAGATATAGGACACTACTTTCCTATATTATAGTCTCTATTGACTCACAGATAGGACACTACTTTCTACTATGTTCCTCAATGGCTCAATGACACTACTTTCTTAGCTTACAATATCCATTGTCTCACCAATATAGAAAAGACACTACTTTCTTAGGTTATAGTGTCACAAATAGAAAACTACTTTCCTATGCAATATTGTATACAATAGGACACTACATTTTTTGGAAATATTTTCCATTGTCTGACCAATAGATATGACACTACATTTTTTGGAAATATTTTCCATTGCTAACCAATAGATATGACACTACTTTCCTTGTTTATAGCCTTCTTGGCTCATCTGTAGATTGAACAACAGTTTTATAGGCTAATGTCGCCACTGGCTAAATTTCTTAGTGTATAATAATGTACATTGATAAGATTGTCTCAGATAGCAAATGCATTTGTATTTTCTTTCCCTTTCCATGTCTTGGAACCTTGAAAACATCGTATTACATGCTATTGTTGTTCAGTGATGTCTTGAATACAAGATGTTTGTCATAGTGATAACCTACTAATTGCAAGACATATATCTCTTCATCTTCCCACATTATTCCTTTCCGTTATTTTTTCCAAATTGCATGCTCAGCAAACATCAACAGGTATTTGTTATGGAAATATTACGTCAATACAAGATATTTGTCACAGTGACAACCTACTAATTGCAAGACGTATCTCTCCTTATCTTCCCACATTATTCTTTTCCTTTCTACATTATTCCTTTCCTTTCCACATTATTCCTTTCCTTTCTACATTATTCCTTTCCTTTTTACATTATTTCCAAATTCTGCACAGCACTGTCAGCCAACATCAACATGTATTTGTTATGGAAATATTACGTGCAGCATTCTTGTGGAGCAGTATTGTCAAAACCCTGCAATACGTTTTGTCCCCAATTAAGCGTTTCTTCTGCTCACCCATTGAGAGGCAGTCAAAGAGAAAATCTTTCCAATATCCTCCTTCCTGACTCCTTTCATATCTGTGGCGGAGGACTTGTATCATCTGCAGGACAATGGTGAAGACCTCTTGGTCAGAGAGAGTCAACAATGGCTACAACCTGCAACCGCGGAACATCACGGCCCGACTTTTTTTCATTCTACGTTGCCCATCAAATCTTATTTTATGAAGCCCAGGCGCATGTTTGTTTGACGTGCTTTAATATCCGTCGCGAGTATCCTGTAAAGCTAATCCTAAAACGCTGATGTAAATACCGCCATTGTCCCCACATGCCTTGCCTGGACGCACCTATAGTCTTCGGAGCCTTTTTCTCCAGAGTTCCAGGGCTGCGGGTCACACGTGAAGGCTTAAGACGACAATTTCTCTGCTTGATCTTGGCTTAATATAATTTCAATTATTTTGAAGCGAGTGAGTTTTTTGTTAATGCAAGGGTTAATTTAATGTTCTTTTTGGATGGTGTTCAACTTCCATGCGGCAAGATGTTGCTAGTTTGGTGGCTGACGATGGATGGTAGCTGAATATTTGTAAGAGTTCAAGGGTTTTCAAGTTATTTTATTTCATTTGTGTAATCGTGTTAAACTATGAGGTAAAGGAAGACATTTGTGGACATTAGAATGAATATTTTGCGAGTACCTAAACTTTTGAAGAGGTTAAAACTTCAGACTATAATTGGCTGTCTCACTTATTATGATCACAAACTTCCAGAAATATATCACACAAATACATGCACACACACACACACACAGAGAGAGACACACACACACACACACACATGAAAGAAATAAAGAAAGAACATTTTAATTTAACAACTATTTTAGATATTTTAAAAACAAAAAATAAGTATTAAATAAGAAAAACAGGTGATAAATATTTTATTAATATGTTGATTTGAAAAAATTAGTAAATATTTGAATTGTTAATGGGAAACAAAGAATGTACAGAAACCCATGAGCTCAGTTCAAAGGTTATGGTGATCAGCCTGGGTCATGTATTTCAACATCAACTTACACAGACACAACATGGCTACTATGATTAGCCTCAAGCCTAACTCCATTGGCAAATGTTAGAAAGGTGAAGTCTTCCCTTTGATTTCGTAATCTTCATGTAATACTCCCTGGACACGATTTACAAATGGACGCCGTCTGTCAACATCAATTTTCCACTGGTTTGCATCTTAACTTCTTGTCCAAAGTTCATTTTAAAACATTTGCATCTGAAACTTGCATATTTCTATCAACATTTGACATTTTTCTCATTATTCGAGAGATTATTCTGCACCATTAACAAAATTGAAATGAAGATGTCACGGCGGTATCCTCTGCTGTTAAAAGATCTTCAATCCAACAAAACAATATTGTTCCGCATGTCCACCTTTGATTTGTTTCCATTAGGAAAATTGAGCAAAGCTTGGAATTTGACCTCAATGTGACCCATATTCTAAAGCAAGTTCATGTTCCTCGAAATTCCATTTTGAAACTTCACAATAAAATTTGTCCTTATGGATTTAGTGTTGAACAATTTGAATGGCCATCTTTTCGATCCAGTTTCAATTTTAAAGATGTACTGGAAAACATTATTGGAATATTTGGATTTTCCAATCTGATGTTGATGAACCTCATATTAGGTTACCATACATTTTTCAGGCAAAATGTTATTAGATTTAAATATAATGTGAGCCATTCAAAATTGTCGAGATTTCTAAAATATTAATTTGGTTAAGTGATTAAAAAGCTATTTTATAAGATCAATATTATTGAAATAATCAGTCTTGTATTTCATGAAACATTTGGAGAAGTCATCCAGGTTGAATTTGGGGTATACACCATACATGGTTGACTATGACATACACACTGTATATATCCCGAACTACAGTGTACATATAAACTGGTTCCTTTGTTGGACACTCAGAACCTTAGAGTTTCTGTACAGAAGGAACCCATTCTGACCATGTCGTTAAGCCCAGGCCAGTAGCTGGTCAGATGACTTGATCTTAGAAACAATTACTTTGAGTCCAGACAAGCTTTTCTATTGTCATCATCACCGCTGTCCGCAAACAACACCCCCTATGAATATGAAACTGTGCACGCACGCATGTTTCCATCAATAATAATCCCATCGAATTGCAAACAGTGTAGATCTGATTTCAAGTATGGCTGATCCACTGCCTGAACTGTGGGTCATTTCATTTCGCTATTATTTACACTATAAATTAGTAAATGTTTTTCTCATGTGTCACCATTTGTTGTTTGTTTTTTGAAAATAAATTGAATTGATGAAAAAATATTGTAATTTTTTTTTAACAAACACACACACACACACACACACACACACACACACACACACACACACACACACACACACACACACACACAC
>JAVCKZ010055115.1:0-16732 GCA_034780755.1 Lepetodrilus elevatus | reverse complement strand
CCCACTTCCTGTCAGTGTTTAGAAAACATACGCCGGTAGAATTTTGTTATTTGTGGGTTTCCAGACTCTGCAGATGATGAACTGTTATTTCATGTGTGGTCAGGTATTGTGCTTTCCTTCATAAAGATTACATCAATCCAAACTCTACCATTGTGGTCTATGGACAAGTATTTGGTTGTGTAATACCTCTAGAACGTGATAAATCGAAGGCTGCTTTGGTACCACGCGTACCATGATCGTCCCAGCCTAGATGCTGCTGTATACACATTACAGAGACGTCCTCAACAGGTCCAGCTCTAGCTATGCATCTGCATGGTTTCCACGAGGAGGGTCATCGCCACGATTCCAACTACAGCTGAACCTAACTGAAGACCAGCACCCTGGCTAATCTGCATCTTGAATTGTAAGATATTGTTCCGAAAGGTCGAGGACAGCTTGAAGTCAGTGATTTGCTGGATCTCGTAATTATTGTCAACAGATCTTAATTCTAGCTAAATACCAGCCTTATTGCTGGATGGTACAGCTCCCTCCACAGCAGTCCCGCGTCCCTACCTGAGGTTGAAAGCCAATATGAGGCGTATTGATGCTGCTCTTTTCTATGCACCGTATCAACAGAGCTGGTCGCGCTGTAATTTCTTACCCTATCAAGGGAAGTTAATTCAAGGATTTTGACCTACATCAAATTGCAGCCATTCTCTGGTCTTCATGCTCCGGCGTCGAGCGTCCACATGGTGCGTGTGTTATTGAGGCGTGCTGCGACTGCAACGACGGCATACGCCTCTTTAGCAGCGCGGAAACGCACAAGATTAGATATATCGAGCATTTGATGGCATTGCGCTGTACATGAGCGCGGAGGAGCCGGCTATATCACAGGAGTGACCGGGGGCGATGGAGGCGACTGTCGACGGATATCCGGGATGTATGGCCAGGACGTGATGTCTTGAGGGTCTGCTCCTCTGAGTCCAAGAACCCTGAGCAATACGTGACCACACACACTGGCCGGATCACAGCGCCACTGGAGCCGTCCTAAAGTCATCTTACCACAGGATCTAGATCTTGCCCTGCCATTGTTATACGTACTTTACTATTGTTAAGATGCGCGGGACAGTAATGCGTAAGGATTGATAACTTTCCAAGGAATATTTGTAGAATCACAAATTTGAGTATCATATATGTATTCGTTCTTTCTGCCTAATACTTGTAGAAGGAAATGTGTATGCGTGAAACGGTATTCAGTTTTCTCCCAACTTCTAGTTAAGTTGCCACTCCGCGAAAAACTAAAACCAAAAGACATGGAATACCGTATTCGTATTCTCACCAATGTAAAAGCAAATTTCCGACAACGGTTTTTAATTTGCGAGGTTATCTGGAGCTTCTGAATCAGCACACACATTCTGGACAGGGGGCTGCTCCTTTCTAGTTGTTCTGTCTGTATTTTCTGTCTGACACATGCGCAGTTACCAAGGATCAACACCGCATAGTGACTGCGCATGCGTCGGACAGAAAGTACAGACAGAACAATTAGAAATGAGCAGCCCCCTGTCCAAAATGCGTTCAACACTGTCAATGGAACACCACCTTAGAATAGATGTCCACACAGTCTACAGGCTGAACACTGGCCAGTCTTACAGCTAACACTAATCAGAGATGTCGAAGGCCAACTATGACTTTACGATCGGATACAATGTACAAACTTAAACGTTCTGTCAGGCTGATGAATTTCTTTCCCAGTATTACAACAGCTACTACATACATGAACACATAACATACATTGTCAACACATTATTAAGACCGTTTGCTTTTCAGGAATGAAGTACGAATTCCTGTCAATTCTGCTGTCTAAATAGAATACCAATGCAAGATACGAACTTATATATTTGTATCTCTATGTCTTGCATAATAGAGGACAAATAAAAGTCACGAATCATTGAAGACTTCCGGTAAACCTAGGCGATTTCTGGTGGCAAACACTGTGCGTGGTTCACTGCCTTGCAGGTTCTTCCCAGTCTACACCGGCTTAGGTTGCGTAACTTCTCTGACTCTAAGACTGTATTTAATGTAGCCTACTGAGACTGTAACGTGGATGTATGTGTGAGTGGAGCCACAGGTCTGCCGGACTGAGTGGCAGCCGATCTAGCGTAAGTTACGACTCCACTCCGTCTACATCGCAGCAACGCCTATCCACAGAGCACTAGAACGACATGGAGATCGTTAATCTGTCATAACAGATGAAAACGTTGATTAAGTCGTCACTTTCTCGGCGTATCCACCTCTAGAATCGCGGACTACTCTCCTAAACTGTCGGATCAGGCGTGCTCAACCATCACATCTCAAGAGCGGTCAAGCGGCGAGTCATTGGTCACAGAATAAGCCCATCATGCTGCTGTATAATACATGACATAGTACCTTGGTTTAAACACGGAGATAACAAGCAATTACATGTGTGATGCATCGCCGCTGTGTGTCTTCTCGTCCACTGGGCACATGCTCCAGATCTCGATCGATACTATTACCCCACGTGGCAAGTGGCTGTCAGTGAGAGCGTACGGAGCAAGGGGGGTCCGAAACTCGAGCCTCTTGTGGAATGGCCATCTGAAGAGGGTGAGAGGGCATGGTCAAGTATCGATAGCCGGACCGGTCAGCCCATCAATACATAGTAATACCACAACTGGCAGAGATCGATTGACCAAACAATAGCGCCTTATTGACCGCAAACTTATAAGACAAATTGCTGGAGAGCGATCCCTCAAAGTAGGAGGTTGGTCGGACTGTCCACTTCCTGGTATGTAGACGGCTCCCAGTTCCACGTCAGACCAGGAAATGTCGCCAGACAAACGCCAGTGGTAAACTCTACCTGCTCATTTCCTTGTTATCGACCCCCAAACTCTCCGGCGAGCACAAATCAGTTTGAATCGTTGCGAATCCATTTTGAGAGTGTGACGTCACTGATACGTGTGTAGGTACACACCCTTGGCAGTCCTCGTGTGTGCTGTCGGCTGCCGATATCGCGTGCTCTCGGCGTCCGCTCATTTCCGGATCAACATCGAATCCACGATCCTCGAGGGAATAATTAAAGCTCCGAATGAAGGCAAGCTCTGCAGACAACGATATTGGAAAAGTTTTGCTCCCTCTTAAACGAGTTTTAATTCGCACTTAGATCGGTGAGCAAATATTTGATACAGTTGGTCCACCGAACTTTTCAATTCCTGGCTAGTATGGATCAGAGAAGGCCCAGGGCTTCCTATAGTCGGAGTTAGACATTCCAAAACTGGATTACTTAACAAAATAACCTAATCAGACCGGGATCCGTCTGCAGTTTATATGTTCGGACCTTGGAGCAGTAACAGGTGTCAAGCTGGATTAGCCATTCTGGAATCGGTGCAAGACGTCAAGTGTCCTGCTTGAAGACATCTACATCGACGTGGTCACGGTGGCGTGAATCTGGAATCGGTTCGTATTCTTGGAGTGAGGTATGTGCAAGCAGACGACAGTTGGTGATGAAGAGATGTAGCGGAGAGGCTATTGCCACCGTTATCTGTGTTTCAATTGAATTAACAGACGGGACAATCGCCCTGTCCGCTTCCAATTTCCCCTTTTGATGATGTTCGGGGTGTCCTTGATTTGATTATTGCGGGACCATGGCTTTCGCTTGCTACAAACACCGCAGGATAACGCAGCAGATTAAACTGCAGATTGAGTTTCCCCGATCAATTGTTGGTCTTTCACGAGTGCATCTGGAGATAACCCTATAGAATCTGCCCAATAAAGATCTACAAAACTGACCATTTAACCCCTCGGTTGCTCAGTTGCTCTGTCTCTCCCCACCATGACGACCTCCAACGACTCCGTCCCTACACTGACCACACCGACCACTCCCGAATCCACGTACACCCTGTCCCTTACCCCAGCGTCACCCCTCACCCCCCTCACCCCTCTGTCCATTCTCACACCATGTACACCCGAGGCTTGCTTCGACTGTCTTCCAATGTTGGACACTGCAAAAGTGACGCCCATCATAATTCGTACGGATCCAAAGACGATTGCGGCGACAGACATGGCAAGGTAGGCCCTATGTTGTCATATGTTGTCATATGTTGCCCTATGTTGTCATATGTTGTCGTAAGTACATCGAGCCCATCAAGTGCATAGTTTAGAACAATTAGTAATCGAATATGTCCCGATTGATGGTTGAATAAATATCGTATGGAGATTCCATGCATGTACTGCTACGATCGTAATGATTTCCCTTCATCGACATCTCCCAAGTAATTAAGTGTTTAGTTGTTACACTTGTATAACCAGTTTAGATATTCACCTGGGAATATAATACTTAGGCCTATCGTTAATAGTTGGTGCATGCACAGTATTTTAAGTCTATGCATATATACAGTTCTCGATTGACGTGTGGCTTATTCAATGACATCATAATGTGTACGTTCACCGGATGGACGTATCTGAAAGACGTATCAATACGGCATACGTTCTGGACTGTTGTCACCATTGTTCCAAGTTGTAGAAGAATCCATTACAAGATAAAGCCACACAGTCCACGGGGAAATCTCTTTTCTAACGTCATCGACCAAGTCTCCAGAGTCACATACAGTCTCTACATGTCTTGCGCAATAAGCGACAGTCTCCGTAATGCCAAATGTCATGTGTGTGTCTAATGAAGCAACCACAGGTATAGATATACTTCACTGTGGTGCGCACCTAGATGGAGAATACTTTGACCAGGATTCTCTATGAAATACTTTGACCAGGGTTCTCTATGAATACATTCTTCAAGTTTGTCATGTTTGTATGTATACAGCTTACCGTAGTTGATACTTGGTAATTGTAGATAAATACTAAGTACATGCTGCTTTACAATGAATCAGATCCATGTCTGTGGTGGACATCGATGACAACTACAGAGATGCCTTGGAGTACAGCACGAGAACCTCACAGTTAGATCAGCTGGCTGGTTTCCTCGGGTATGAACCGAGTTAAGGTCGTAGTCGAGTATTGCAACCTGGTATCTATTTTCTCAGTTCCAAATGCCTATTAGGCGAAAGCTGCTATGGATCGGCTTTGTGATACTTTACAAGAATATTGCACTTCATGCAGTTTACCGATACCCTTCACTATTGGTTACTATTAAACCAGCTTTATTTCGTGAAGGCAAGCCAACTGAATCCTGCATTATAGATTGCGAGCATACGCACTTGAAATTGTATATACGTGTATCTGAAAAATGTAATGATTTTATGAAATAAATACTATATATTTGTGATACAATGAGCTTTAAGCTAGACTAGCTGACCATGCCTGTCACGTGGGATCTTCTCAGTTGCTCATTGCACGTGCTCAATGTTTCAGTTTCAGTAATCCTGACTGTCTCGGCTTTAAATCAGGAACTCGCCAGATATCGACCCTGGTCGGCAACCTTAGCACAACAATGCTTACTTCAGCTCGGTCTGGTCCGGTTTTAAACATACTTCACCCTAAATTAATTAACTCTATTGATGGAAGTTGAGACACGAAAGCAGCCATGGTAAATTAAATCCATCGGGAAAGGTTATGTGAAATAAGAACATCGAACGTAGACGCACACGCACACGCCGGAAGTGTTTAGGATTTTAGGAAAAAAACATCGAACGGACACGCCGGAAAAAAGGAAGGGATTCCAATGAAGATGTTCCCACTATTGATATTTTCCAGCAACAGTTTATTCGCAGGGAAATTTAATTTTCAAGACGAAGATTGGAATTCTATGGCGGGTGCTGGTTTACTATTCAATGCTGTTAGATATACCGTGATCACGCGCTTCCATGTGTGCTCGGTGATTACCTACAGGCTGGTGGGCGTCCAGTCAAAGACATTCATCGTGTTCGTTATTGGATAAAGATTGGATTTACTTTCGTAAACACACATGTTCAAATGTTATCCCAGGTCGATGACTACACGCCGGCGATGCTCTGTAGTGATGTAGGAAACTAGGAGTATATGTTCTTGACAAACATACCACGTTTTAGTGCCGATGCATGCATGTCTGTCCATTTAGTTCTGGTGATGTCGGGCAAGATTCTAAGTATGAATGATTCCCCTTACTCTTCGGTTCAACCTTCTCAGGTGTGACGTCCTAGATTACCTTATTACACAAGACAGGAAGCTTAACTTTGATCTATACATAGACATGCTTGAAATAGAGACAACGGCCCCACAGTTTCTGACAGATATCTGGTGAACCAGATAAAATACAGTGGGCAGTGTATGTACATGCATTTCAATGCAACTACTATTATAGAAATAGACTTATAATCTCTGATGCTACATACCAGTTGGGCACTTTAAAACAAGATGGCTTCATCGGTTCTGTTGACAGTAAAGGTTAGGACATATATTAAATAGTTTCTAGATGTGGAAAGACAACATTCACCACTATTTGGAGGTTGTCCTATGTCATCTGCTACCTGTCTGCAATGCTCACCTTGTTCTAACCTAGGACATTCTGTCAGTGATGACTACATTTATCTTAGTATCTTGTTTTACCATTTGTCAGGGACTCCCTGCTTATTACCATCTTTCGATGACGATGACATTTGCATGGAGACAATCATAGTATTATCGTTACTGATGCTACGTAATTGAATTCACCAACCCACCTCCAAATATACACCCACACCAACACATCTGTTTATGGACGTTATCTCGCGCCCACTACTTTATACACCATTATATCATGGTAATATCATGATTCGATCATTATTGCATATTTGTACAGATCTATGAAGATATATTACGATGCGTAGAAGTGTAGATATTTATTTCTTGAAAGACATTGTAAAAAACAACCGGCAAGCATGACTGTCCTCCGTACAAGTCTACATGTAGCAACTGTCTGCATTCCAGTCCAAAGAAGTACCGACAAGAAAATTAACCTCACTGCTTTCTTGGGAGAATCACACGATTCTCTGAATCTGCAAACGGACTCACAAAGGTAATTATAGTGCTAGATTCCGAAGAGCATCGTGAAAAAACTCCAGTGGAAGAAAGGGAATGAGCGAGTGACTGGCGCAAGGATCACACTAGAACATCTCTTCAGAGATACAAAGGGTTGTTGGTTGTACCTAGACGGCTTTCGTGTCGGGGGACGGTTCACGAAGAATTACTATACAATCTCAGGTCTACTGTCCTTATATGCTTGGAGAGTATGTTCCGTTATGTTACACCTACAATAGTTATACGTTCAACGCAAAGAATACATCTAATTTGTAAGTTTTGAATGTCAAGTTAACGCTAGGAACGATCGTATGTTGGTTTCAATACTTATATATGTATATATATATATATATTGATCTGAATAACAGTACAAAAACACTATGATCAATGAGTTTAATATATTCCGCTAAGTACGTTCATCAAATACACATTAATAGCAAATATCAAATTATAGAAGCCTACACATTTCATTCACGCAATCGTTTATTTAGCTAGAAATGGATCAGCAAATTTGATTTTCGTACCAATGTAGATATACCAATCTAACTTTGTGTGGCCTTTGCCCTACACGTACATCAAGTAAATATATCAGTAATGTTTTGGTGTTGAGATAAAAAACAAAAACAGTGTCTTTAGATATGATGTGAAGATAGTTTCGCGAACCGGGACCACACTTGAAATGATAGGAAATAGTCGCTGAGAACGTCATTGGTTATTTCTTGACATTCACCCATCTCTGTAGGTACTCCTTTCAACATTTATCAATTCTACTCACACACAGCTAGCCAAAAAATGAAGAAGATCCAATAACGTCAGTTCCAAACTAAAGGCGAGCGTAGAGAAATCGAAGCCCTGGATTGTTTTGAACTTTTTCTTATGATCACAGACATGGATATGAAATAGTTTGATGTCGACGGTGATGTTACGGCATACCAGATGACATCGCGGAGGATAGGGTGAGACGATCACGTCAACTTAGCGCTCTGACTTTGATCTACGGAGAACCCATTTTCTAAATCCATGCGTGCGATGTCAACCTAAGTTCCGGGCCTAAACAAGCCTAATCTGGACGTTGGAAGCAACACGGTTTAAAGCAGCTAGCCAACGTTTATCTGTTCACTCTAATACAAGCTAGGTGGGGAAAAAGTACATTGCATGGGATAAGCTAATCTAATAAGGAAAACTGACGTGAATCGATACCGTTACATCGTACGTCCTGAGTGATTGTCCTAAATGAAATAACATGAAGATCAGGTCGACCTCCCGACATCAATAAAATCAAATTTCTGCTTAGATTGCTGTTCACGTTTTCGGTTGACAACGTATTTAATCTCAACAAATGTCAGCCAGTGTTGACATCAGATGTCAAAGAAGCTTCAGCCGACGATGATGGAATGTTTTTATACATAATAACATTATTCGTGTGAACAGATTTCTAACTGTCCTTTTGTGCTACATGTCGTATAACTGAAGTGGTCTAAGTCGAATGTGTGTAAATGTAATTCTAAACTATAGAAGCTTGATAATCGATGTAAATGTGCACGAAATAACATTTTGGTCCACTAAATGTCTTCTGCAAGTCGAAATCATGTTTAATGCAAGTTCTCTTCGACCGGAAGTCATAAAGACGAGGCCGCCATCTAGTGACACGAAGGAACGGCAACTCGCATGACAACTGCCAAGACGGCCAAATCCCTCTCTAATCACCATTTATGCCGAGTTAGTCCTGTGCTGGCGCTTGATTCGAATGTAATAACCCTACTAACTCTCTCGCTGATTCACTGCTCGCACTGGCGCAGATAAGATGCTATTATCGGTTTGATAACCTGAGAATAATGCTTGTGAGACAAAGCCTGCTTGTCGACCAAGGATGACCGCGCGGTGTTGGTTGACAGTAAACATGGCTTCTGCTGGTCTTATCTTCAATATTGAAAGTTCTTTGATCGACGTGGAACTTTATGATGGTTGATAAATACCTGCCCTGTAAGCCCATATCGACGTCGTGGCAGTTGCAATATCATTTGATGGTTTATGTCCCAGATTTCCGATACAACAGTAAAACAACTGTTCGCAATTATGGGAACATGGAACTAAATGGAGTGGATAATGTCGTGATGTTCCTATGGTGATAGATGACATTACATAAAATACGACTCAAGCTAATCCTTCACGGACTCGCTGATAACTGTGCAGCCTCTAAATTGTGTATGCATTATGACAGAAACCAGGAAACTATATCTGAGATTGTTGGAACTCTTCAGAACTTGACTACATTATTCAAACTGTTCGATTAGGTAAACACATAATTAGATTGAGAGGACTGTGCCATGAAGTTGTGGTTACAATAGAGATAGTTTCTGTTACTATATTTCCCCCATCATTCTTATGATAATGCAGCAATTCTTATGTGATAAAGAGCACATGTATTACTGAATTTCAAATTATGATCGCAGATAAAATAACAAACCAACGGAACAAGTATTTGAGATATGTTTAATAAAGAAATCTTGTAATGACAATAGGATTATTGTTAATTGGTTACCTTCATCATATTCCTGTGATTTGTGTGGCGTGTTGATGGACATGTCTTGTTCTCTTACTCGTGGCGCCGTCCACGGCTACTGCTCGCGTTCACTTAGCTTGTGCTACAAGTAATTATTTATGGTGCGAAAGTGATATACAGTCAGTCTTATCAATAGTAAAGTTATAGGTACAATGTCAATGTATTGTTTCCTTGCAGACCTCCAATAATTAGCACTGCAATAGCTTATCCCAGACATGAACCCATGATATACCACACGTGTACGATTGCCAGTACCCCCTACAGTACCGCATTAATATGTTACCAAGGTATCGATTAGCCAAATACGGAAGGACGGGATACGAACGGCGATGATCATGATTTCTTCATTCACACTTGGTACAAACGTAAGACTTCACGGAGTAGCCTCCCTTATCCCGTAATTCCTAACATGATTACTTTGGCGCCATGCTGGCTGGGCTACTTTATCCACAGGCGATGATGTCCGTGTATTGGACAACTATTTAGAATACAATGCTATTCCTACACTTGACAAGATAATGCAATATTCATGTATGGAACAAGTACAATCAATTTATTTATTGGATAATTATAGTGGCCTTCTATACATAATGTATAATAGGAGCAATACTATTCATATAGTATTAATATAGTAAAATGCTATTATATGTATTGTATACGTAGATCATGTATTGAGTAAGTAAGCCATACTGATCCACTATTCCTCTATTCGTAAGTCGTCACTACAGCACATACAGGGCTGTGATGTACGTGGATGGTTCTCTATTCAGACTTTAGGCCTACTCATCAGACTGGTGGAAGCGCCGTATTTGACTGGAATCGAACCAGACCCAAAGGGCACGTAAACAGTCGCCGTTACCTTTTTTGTCTGATTCAAAACCCGCAATCTCCACCGTTACTAACAAAATAGCTTTTAGTTTTATTGCGGAGTGAAAAAAAAAGCACCATAAAGGAAAACCTTTTCTGTTCTTTGATCGCGGACTCGGGTTCCGCGGCACTGGGCGTTAGCGTCATTGGCAATTCATCGTGTAAATGGGATTTTTCCAGCCCGAAGAAAAGGTTGCATCCATGTGGATCCAGTAATTTGTCGCAATCCACGTTCTGGTGTCGATAGCTAGGTCCCCGACGCCTGACTATGATGGGACTTGAATAGAGATGTTGACGGTGTTAGATGTTAGACGTTAGGACTCACCATTTGATTTGTCATCCATAACGACATCTAGCTTAGAGCCTAGAGGTCATCATGCTAAATGTTGATTCATTGGAATATACGATATACATATGCTATTTGACTGTTTGTATTTTAATAACATCGTAGTCACATATGGACATTATAAGGATGGATTACTAGTAGACCTTTCAACTGCTCTGACATCCAACATCACTGATTCACTGACACGTCTTTGCTAATTTACATTGAAATTCAGAACATAATATTTTCCTGAATAGGCTATTTAAACGTTAATTGATTACTATGATGAATAATTTACATAAAACATTTCCCAAACCACGCACATATGGACGAATGGTTGATAGAAGTATTGTGAATTGCTATACTGGGAATGCCTTTGTTGTATTTGTCAAATCAAAGTAAAAAGACAAAATACGATCAACACTTCAGACACTAAACCTATTTAATAGGATATTTATGTTCCTCCCACGTAGAAATGTTCCACGTCTGATGCTGAATTGTGACTGCTAGCCTCCACCTCGGGGAGGATCCACTGGAAGCTGCACGTGGTCCAAATACCTAATTCCAGCAGCATATGCGTTATTCCTGACACACATACACACCAGGGGAGGTAACTGTTGATGATGCCAGCCTACGGGTTACGTGCCCCTGATCCATCAATGCCAAGAACAAAACAAGGTCAACAATGGCGGTCATTAGACAGCGGAACCACCAGTGGTGACCACCAGCTTTGTATAATTAGCCAGCCAGTGGTTGTTGTCATTGGCTAGTGTATGGGATATGGGTAGGGAACAACGCATAGGTATGAGGCGTACATAGAGAGTCATTGGCTAGATTACTGGACAAGAACTGAGAGAACAATATTAATACACCGGAAATCCAAAGAATAACGGCTTCTGTGAATAAACATTTACCTTGGTAAACCATCCCTATCTTTACGACATGTACATTTATGTTGCTCATAGTAATACGTTGATGATACTCAGGAATTTACTGAGTAAAAAAAGTGCAATCAGGTTTTCATCATAGCATTTACACTTGACGTTCTTCCTGCATTGACGTGAGATGATGAGGAATTACAGCGCCAATGATACCACACAATGCCACCCACTGCTCGTAATTTCTAACTCATGTGTATGAATACATCACTGATTTTAAGTTGAGATGCTGCAAGCGTTAGGTTCCTGTGCATTTCCTTGCAGCATGTTCTGTCCATAAAGGACGACAGCGGTGACACTAAGCAACCTTTGATTTCATCCTCGACTTTCACTGGCAGGACATATCTGCGTCCGAGAGAAGGAGTGTGGATTGTTTGCACAAATTTCTTTAGTGATGCAAATGTGACCAATTCTGAAACCATTCTCTAGGCCTTTTGCCTCTTGACTTTCAGCGAGCCTTAGAAACAGTCCAGGAAATGAAAGGTTTCGATCTGTGAACCATCGGTGAGCAATTTCACTAGTACTGCAGGGCGTATTTACACAATGTATGATTTAGGAGGCTGTGACCTTTCCCGGGTTACACAAAGGTGTGTGAACAGTGAGGTCATCTGTTGTCCGTGACTTTATTTAGTTCCCCGGTCACATAGACCATGCCGTGTTAACGTGAGCAATTACAAATCTCAAACACTAATAGCTCTATTATGTTCCATAGTGTGTATGCTTTCTTGTCAATATCCATATATTCGTGTGTAATGTACAGTATGCTCTATAAATCATATACTATTATTTTGTTTAATTTATTATCGTTATTATTGTCTTTCCACGTTATACGAGCTATCCGTGTATAAAGGGTTATCGTCCAGTACTCGAAGCGATGCAAAATAATTCATTTACACTTGATCAAGAAATAATTGAGCCTAGCTAATCTAGTCATAAATTAATTAGTCACATATTAACACTGAGATTGAATGGCATCAGTTTCATTGCTTACTTGAAGGACTCTCCTACGACAATGGTCTTGCTTACAGACCGGAATGGTATATTCACAATAGCTAGATCCTATAGCAATGTGCGTCCAATAACATCAATCAATTCCATATTATTGGGTAAATATTGGTGAAGTACTTCAAAGAAAAGCTAAGACAAATAGAACCGCGGCCATAGTGCATATATGTATAAGAATGAATGTTCCACCGGGGGTAAATATTGATACAGACCTTTGCGTTATTAGGCCATCGTATAGAGTAATTATTTACCGTTCTGTGGTCTCTGACTGGGGCTAGTCTACAGACAATACGCTAGCAGTATCAATCAAACCTGGTATTCCAAACTAATCATTGATGCATGGTGTTTGACAGAGACTTGGAAAAGAAGAATAAGATGATGATGATGATGATAATGATGATGGTGATGGTGATGATGATGATGGTGATGATGAGCATGTATTCCAAACTAATAATTGATGCATGGTGTTTGACAGAGACTTGGATAAGAAGAAGAAGATGATGATGATGATGATAATGATGATGGTGATGATGATGATGATGATGATGATGATGATGATGATGATGATGATGAGCATGTATTCCAAACTAATAATTGATGCATGGTGTTTGAGAGAGACTTGGAGAAGAAGAAAACATATTATGATACTTCTGCTGCTGCTGATGGTGGGCCCTGTTTAGTAATATACAGTACCTTTTAGTGACAAGCGTCCTCTAGCTAGTGTAGTATTTACAATACAAGAAATACCAGTGCACAGGAGCTATTGCTGGAAATGTCGTTCAAAGAGACTACGTAATAGTGACGTGCTTGTTACCAGCAGGGAGAGGGTGTGAAGGAGACAGTAGATGGATGGAGATATGGACTCAGGGTTGTAGATATACATAGAGCTTGACTGACATGTAGACGCACACTGCAGACATAGATAATCGGGAGTCTCGCACGCTGTTCACACACAACAGGATAGGACTATGTCCAGAACAAGTCCAGCTATTTGTGTTAGTTTACTTCTATTGCATATCAATAATGTATCGCTTATACTTTGCCAATTTTGCCATGAGCTAGTTACCCGAGTTGTGAGAGAATAGCTTGTCTTTGATCATGCATTTATGATCCTAAAAATGTTAGACGATGATATAGCAGAAGTCACGTGCTTCAGTTTCTGGTGAAACTGATTTGACGTTCTGTCACGTCCTGTTCATCGTTCTGAAGACTGCCGCGCCAGTAGCAAGGGGAGGTTACTCGCTTCATACCGCTACTCATTCCTGTCTTATCTCCATTTGTCAAAGTTGAAAACCTGCATGACAGCTTGGAGCGTATTGGGAAACTCTCCAATTAAAGATTAACACAATCGCCAATTATCTGTTTCAGCTTAAGACTAACATTATGGTTTGCCGGGCTTTTTCACGTCAGTCTTTGTCTAGAAATCAATAACACTGTTCTCTAAAGTATGCACGTTTTTGCCCGCACCTAATGTCAAATACTGCTTTGAAAGGAAAATATGAACACTTATTATTTTCTATGAATCACAGGCCGTACATAATATTGAACTTAATTTAATTGTTGTTTCTATGGCGATGTCAAATGACGTACTAGACACCTGCGACGTCACTGTATATTATTTGACATTACTTTCTGCTCATTAACTGATCAATAAAGCAGTTACTAAAAGTCATACGGCTGTAGACAATAACCTGAAGAATGTGCATGTATTTATAAGGGGTGTATTACATTGGGAAACGTTCTTGTAAATCTAAAGTAATGAGTCGGGGCGGGACGACGCGATTTCTGAGAGCTGAGATTAAATGTGAAAGCAAAGAGAGTTACTGGAATGTTTTCTACAAGACACATCGATTCAGTTGTCTTCAAGATAATACCAGTAATGAAAGGGTAGAAAGTTATTGCCGTCTGAAACAATATTACCTGCTGCGTATTCCGACAATGACAGTTATACAGCCCTCAATCGATCTGCCCATCCAAATCTTTAGCTAAGTCGTATATATAAATATATGTTGTTGTAGTTTTAATGGCATGCGTATATATCCAGTGAAACAGAAAGGGAAATACAATAGGAGGAGATGGGTTGAGGGTGGTGTGGTGTGCTGTGGTGTGCTGTGGTGTGGTGTCGTATGGTGTGGGGATATGGGGGTTGGGGAAGGTGTAGGGGGAAGAGAAAGGCAGATAAGGAGAAAAGGAGGATAAAACGGTTGAGAACAAAATGACGGGTTTTAGAGGATAATTGTATATAACAGGGAATGTAGCAGAGACAGATATGCGGCTCTTATATACTGGTCTCGGCCAGAGGGGTTACCCATTTGGCTTATGCGGTAGAGCGTTGGACTCGCAATCCAGCAACTCGGGTTCGAATCCCAAGACCGGCAGGTCCTGTAATAGGAACACTATTAGGGATTGTTACAAGCCATGTTCACATACGAACACCCGCTGTCTAGATCTACGGCGAACCTACTGGAGCACTGTGCTGCTATGGTTAAGTTCCGGTGTAGAATGACAGTCCAACTAAACTATTGATTAATGGCACCATAAGGTGTGTGCATTTCTATTCTACCAATTTATTAAATTAATATAACATTTAACCAGCCGGTTCTAGAAACGCATTTTGTTAATACTCACATGCAATATAAAACAAACTAATTTTAAAGTAAGAGTGAGTGCAATATCCAGTGTTCAAATATGCATTGCTCCCGCAGGCAATTGGAAGTCCTCTAGATCCTAGCTGTATGGTGTTCTTCAATTACTGCTAGAAGCAGAGCCTCGTGCAGACCTTCTAGGAATCACCTTTCCTTCACGGTGTACCGGACACGTCCCTTTAATATATCCCACTACTGTAGCATTCGTGTATACAAAGTACAGCTCGCGAGGTTCCTGCTGATCAAGCGATCGATGCCGAGTGAGTGATCCAATGGCCAGCATGCCATTCGGAAAATTGTCTCAAATTGGTGCATCTGTCCGTTGTCAATTCCTGGCTGGGACCTCGGCAGTCATCTATAACGACATGGACGTCAGTGACCGGGGGCTGAGGACGCGATACCTGTGGGACACGCAGCCTGACTGGGAGAGAGATACCGCCATTGGCTGGGGGCAATCAGTAATGGTTACAGTTTGGAAAGATGAAACGTTTGCAAATATATTCGATGCACAATCGGATGCTCGATTTTAAAATTATATTACCAGATTGAATCCAAGCAAACAAAATACATTACAAAATTAAAATAATAAATAAAATTAATATGAGAAAGAAAAGAGAATTGGAAAAGGAAAAAATATATAACCTCACAAAAAAATAAAAAAAATAAAAATCAACAAAAAAAACAACAAACAACAGCAACAATAAGCAAACAAAAACAACATATAACAACTACGACTACACGAAAGAGAAGAAATAAAGCCCCTCCCCCTCCCTCCCCAAATTCTGCAACCCTTTAATATTAACTAAACAAAAAAAAAGAAAATAATCAAGCACAAGAACAAAAGTTCATAGTCTCAATAAGACAGTAAAGGCCAAGTAATGAAGTACATGTCGACACTGACCACGTGTGCACGTACACCTGACGGAGGTTTACCCTTGAGGGACATCGATTAGACGCTGTTATGATGGTACTTGTATCTGTTTCTCATAGTTCTGCCAGACGTATCGCTGTCTGCCTTGCTGCAAACTGGCCTCCCAACAGGCATTGTTTTCAACTGCTTATTATTAGATGCTTAGTTTACATGCCACATCAGTTAGTAACTGAAGAAATAAACGATTTGGTGTAATTGAATTGTAGTAGGTCAATACACTAATTACAATTTGACCCACATCTAGTTTTGCTTAGTTTAGACATTTATTAACCTATTTGTCAAGGAATAGGGCGTGCACGATACCCGCTATCTATTAATATACAAACTACATCATTATCAATGTGCGCGCGCGCGCGCGTGTGTGTGTGTGTGTGTGTGTGTGTGTGTATTTAAATGCTTTGACAGTCGCCTTCCAGCACAGCTCATTTCGGCAGACTGGTCCCTCTTTGGGACGCATTTGTCTCGCATCATAGAGCT
>JAVCKZ010055104.1:0-16738 GCA_034780755.1 Lepetodrilus elevatus | reverse complement strand
TATGGTGAAAGGTATCGATACCCAATTAAAGTAAAGTTGGTGGGTATTATTTATTTGGATACCCAATTAGAGTGAATACAGTGGGTATTGTACCCAATTCACAAAAGCTTATCTAGAGCTCTGTATCTAATTTAAAAACATATTTATCTTGGGAAGATAGATGTTTTATATGCTATCAAATGTGACCGTTACTGTTTGTTACCAAAAAATCTTATAAAGTGACTCTAAATCTAAGCCCCAATTAAGTAAGAGTTACATCCACACTTTCCGAGATGTATCGGTCAATATCCCTACAGTTGGGGCCTCCGAGACAGTAGCAGAATTGGCATCACGACCAAAACTGTTGGGATATTGACCTCATACACCTCGGAAAGTGTGGATGTAACTGTCTTATACCCCTCTTCCGGTCAAGTACTATATATATGCCATATTATGGTATACCATTTAAATGTAAAATCTATATAATTTCTGAGAAAATAAATGTAGAACATTGACTATCGAACATTCGATTTTGGCCACATCCGACCAGCATTAAATGTCCGATAGTAAATGGGGGCCATTATCATGATGTTTAGCTATTTGAACTATGTTAAAAGCAACCTACAACTACTATTAATCTTCACATAATACTCCCTACATTCATTTCTGGGAGTACCAGTATCGCAATATTTGAAAATACTCCCTAAATCAAAATCAGGGAGTATCATACTCCCAGGTCGCAAATTTTATCTGGAGCTCTGAATAGATAAACGAACAGTCAGCTATTTGGTCCCGTGGTACTGGTAGCAACTGTTGAACTCAAGATTCTGTTTTGATCACCAGACTGGTTCGATCCCAGGTTCGGGCACATGAAATTTGTACAACGCGATGAAAGGAAAGTCTACTTGTATTTCTGATATTTGTACACTTTCTCCGACATGAAGGAATTAATTCTTTAAAAAAGTGTATGTTCATTAATGATATTAGTACACTTTCTCTAAGAAAGTGTATGTGTATCCGGATATACATGTACACTTAGAACAAAAAAAACCATGGCAACCGGAAGAGGGGTATAAATTTGTTTAAACACATATTTAAAACAAATGCCTGAAGCTTATCTGGAGCAATGTACTCATATCTTCACAATCTACTCAGCTGGTCATGCCTCAGCAACCACCGATAGCCTGTCACGCCCTGGGAGAAATCTGAGCTCAAGATTTCAGCTTGTAAAAGTAATTGTCAAGTCACCAGGAAGTAGAAGCTATTGTGATGTCACAGGACCTGATCCTGGGATTCAAACCCAAGTTGCTGGATTGTGAGTCCCAACGCTCTACCGAATGAACCAAAGGGGTAACCCCTCTGGCCGAGACCAGTAGGAGCATCTTATGCCCCTATTCCGGTCTCGTTGCCATGGTTTACTCGATCGGAAGAGGGGTATAAGACAGTTACATCCACACTTTCCTTCGTGTATCAGTCAATATCCCAACAGTTTTGGTCATGATGCTACCACCTCGGTGGCCCCACGACCAAAACGGTAGGGATATTGACCGATACTATTACTTATCTCATTCTGCTACAGTGATAAGAAGACATCGATATTCCAGGAAATGTCGGATTGGCAGTGTGTATGCCGTCTGTCCTAAATCATGAGAATATTATTTTATTGATGATGATGGTGCACCATGAACATGACGGACGATGATAACATTTCTCAAAATGTTTTTTTTATCATTACATACAACTCGACCTCGGGGAAAATATTTATTAACTACAAACTAGTAACTTAACAAAGAGCAATACACACACACACGCACATGCACACGCACACGCACACACACACACACACACACACACACACACACACACACACACACATTTCATAAAAACATTACTAAATTGTAGAACTGCTGCATAGGCCCAAGACTGACAAATCGCCAAACCCAGGTAAAGAGTTTATTTGCAGTACTGAAAATTGCTGGGGAACTGAACTTTGCAATGTAGGTTGTTTTGTGGTATTTGAATGACTGAATCAGTAGTTATGCATAAATACGTTAACACTGTCGTCTGGGATTCTATTTGGTGGTTTATAACCTAAAGGACCATATCAAGCTCGCATGGCCGCTCATCCTTGAAGTTGAAACCCTGGCCATTATTACTACTCTCGGTCAAATACCCTGGGATATATTCTTCTCTGGAGCCTAATTTTTTAGATGAGATGCATCAGTGAATATCAATTAACCTAACTTAATATCAACCAATCAGAGCATCTATGTTTATATCCAGGAAGGAACGCATAACTTGTAGTTGAGCAGTACACTTATGGTAAATTGGTAGCATGTAACAAATTATAAATAAATGGTGATGAATTGGTGTGCAAAATACTGTATTTATGTGCAGTTCTATACATGTTTGTAAAAGCAAATTTGTGAACAAATAGGATGTAACTAGGATGTAACTCGTCTACTCTCGCATGTCGTAATCATCACCAAATACAGAAATCCCATGGAAACCTCACAATGGTAGAGCATTTGGACTTCGGGGCCAAAGGTCATGGGTTCAAATCATTTTCTGGGAGTCCGGTATCAATGTTCTTCAATGTTCGCAAAAGTTGCCTTTCTGGTGCGATATTAATAGGATGCGTCTGTAGAGTGGCAATGTAGATATCATCCTTGGTCTGTCAGTACTAGCTGGTGCTCGCAGGTTCACTGCAACATTCAATGCTACGGATGTTGAAGGTTTCCTCCTGTCCTCCTTTTGCAGGTTTCCTTCTGACCTAAACCGACAAGTGAAATAATATTGAAAGCGGCTCTAAACCCCAATTAAAAATTAAATAAAACAGAGCAATAATAACATAATACCCATGTGCAAATCACAATTTTCAAGGTATCAATTGACAAGAAAGCAATGTATTTTGATGGTTTTGTGAAGTGAAAGTGTGTATTGCAACTGTTTATTATTCACACATATGGTGTAATGACATTCACTCACAAAATAGGAATAATACTAAAGTAGTCTTTCGACATGTCCAAACTACAATGTGTTTCATGATTGCCTTCCTTTAGCAAATATTTCCATGTCTGGTTGCAGGTACATCTAAGGTATGCCATTCTTGCCATTAATTGCCTGTGTGGAGTGTAATGTGATACTAGCAATGAATGTGAGCCTAGCTTTGTGTGACAGTCCAGTTTCTGGTCATCTGATGCATATAAAAGGTCTCAGTTTGGAGTATTATTTTCACAGTGGAGGAATGCTTACAAAGTTACAGCGGAATGTCTACTTTCTCAAATACTTCAAGCTGTACACATGTGTAAGATAGTTCTTCACATCTCGAAAATCTCCGTTGTCAGTGATCACAGTTTTTGTGCTAGATGTAATAAATACGTAATGTTAATAGTTGTATGAAATTCATTTGTGTAAGCTTGAAATTTCGTTCCTAATACAGGGTTCGCTCTGACGCATAAAATGCGCGTATTTTACCCCTACTTTCGTGAAAATACGCACGCTACCATTTTCTATGCGTCGATTTGATGCAAAATTGTCAATATTACAAGTTGTGTTAAATGCAGAATGATGTATACTTTCTAAAGGGAAAGTTGATAAGTCGAATTACAGCTTAGCTTCCTTTATACAATAAGCTAAGAATTAAACCGATATCGGTCATCAGTATATTATGCATTAGATCTACAGTAGATCTACTGGAAAACCCCATGTGTAGACTATTAATAGTCAAAAGTAATTGTCCAATCGTCATTGCTGCCTAAAGGGGTACGACTATTGTGATCACTGCATGCTACAGGCATGTGATTTCTCCGGTTTGGAACATGATGATATGTGTTCCTGAATGAAAGAATAAATTGCATGCAACTCTATCATAATATATATGCTACTTTCTCCATATATCAAGTAAATGAATACTGAAAGAAAAATTTTAAGGAACGCATTTATTGTAACATGCCATTGTTGCTAAGCGGTTTCATAACATCCCCAATATAATTATTATGCCCAAATTTCACAGTAATCTTTCTTTGCTCGTGTAGAACATGATACAATGAATAAATTACCCATAAATCACAATGTGATCTTTATTAAGGTAATTTGAAACTGTGTTATTATGAGAAATACAACCTAACTTGCAGGCTATTGGTATGCTTTCAGGAGTAATATCAATATAACAAGTCAAACAGGATAATGTCTCAAATTCATGATGTTTTCTACATGTATCAGAAGTGCATTTATTGATATCTACTTTCTGTTTCAGATATTAGCATTAACGCCTTATTGAGTAACAATGGAACCATACCCGGCGTACTTATAGAATGGAAGACGGTATGATATTGATTGAATTTCTTATCATGATATTTCATGACTGTGTACATCACAGTTAGTTGCTTATCTTCATGCAGATCTTTCGTTGCAAATGGGTGAAAGATTCCTGCAGCGATGTTAAACTCCATAATCACTCACTCACTCACTCATGCAGAGCTTCCTCATTGTTACTCATCACTACATGCGTCGCACGATAAATGTGGTTTCACTTTGACTAGACTAACGTAAATAAATAAGTTAGATGTATGGAAATAAGAATAGATATCTGAATGGTAATACATTTGTTATTTCAAGGCTTCAAGGTTGATACGGTGTCATGTCAGTCCACAAGATTCCATATTTTCTTCAGCTGTGCCTCAGGAAAGACAGAATCTTGCAGATTGACACACCACTGTATCATCCTTGAAAGCTTGAAATAACTAATATGTCACCTATGTCAATGTAAGTTATATTGTGAGAGTAAAATCTCTGTGTATTCTGTACAATGAAGTTAGTTGGATTGAAAAACTTCCTAGCAAATCTCAATACAAGATTACCATACTTCCTTTTTGTAATTTATATTTTATATTTGAGACTGCTCAAAAGCACTTGCAGCCCTTGAACTGGCATGTATTTTTCAGTGGGCCACATACCTTTTGGGATATGGGATATGCTTTATCGTTGGCATCATCTTCGTCATCATTATGCCACTTGTGGGCTTCTGCTTCTGCTGCTGCCGATGTTGCGGTCGGTGTGGCGGCAGACCCAGGAAGGAGGATCCGAAGAATGCCAGATGCAAGAGAACAGCCTACTGTACAGTACTCCTCATCCTTACAACGGTCATGCTGTAAGTACCCCATGTACCATCTCTGATACTGACCACAGTCACGCTGTAAGTACCCCATGTACCATCTCTGATACTGACCACAGTCATGCTGTAAGTACCCCATGTACCATCTCTGATACTGACCACAGTCATGCTGTAAGTACCCCATTATTCACGTGTTTCTTAAATTCACAATCAAACACAGATCGTGAATTTCGTTAAAAATACAGACACGCGAATGATACACGTTTTACAGTATACTCAAAGCACACATGACAGTATATTACGAGAAAACAACAGACACGTGTTATAGATGGAATGGACACCCTGGAGGGATATATGGTACATGTACCATAGTTTATGGTACTGTCATAGCCATCTCTAATACATGGGGATCATGCACTTACGAGAGCGCTATGGTCTCATAGTGGAGAAGAGAGCGTTGAGAAACGATACCCAGTAGTTTACAACACAGTGCAGATAACGTGTGGATTTCCGTGTTATTCTAAGAGTTGATAATACAGATGACATGATGTGTTTGTGTGGCAGGGCTGGCGTGGTTTGTGCCTTCGTAACGAACAACCTGCTGCATGGCTACCTGCGGAATGAGGACAACAAGGGCCCTGTCGGCAACCTGAAGACAGCGATCACTGGACTCTCCACCTACGTCGACAACACCGTCAATGTCAGTCAGCACCAATGTGTTCTTTAGTTGTCAGTCAGCACCAATGTGTTCTTTAGTTGTCAGTCAGCACCAATGTGCTCTTTAGTTGTCAGTCAGCACCAATGTGTTCTTTAGTTGTCAGTCAGCACCAATGTGATCTTTAGTTGTCAGTCAGCACCAATGTGTTCTTTAGTTGTCAGTCAGCACCAATGTGTTCTTTAGTTGTCAGTCAGCACCAATGCGTTCTTTAGTTGTCAGTCAGCACCAATGTGTTCTTTAGCCCAAATAGCGATACAAATAACAATTGTTTACAAACAAAACAATATGAATTTCTACTAGCCCTTAGGATATACCTTTAGCATTGGGAGAAATGCAATGTGTAGTCAAGAATTTTATTAATATAAGTTGTGTCATTTACTTCAATAAACTATTTAAGTTTTTCTGTTTTGACATTGCACAATAACAATAACTGTTAGAGCCAAACTTATAAGGAATGCTCATAATGCACTATACAGTTGAACTAATAACTGAATTTGATCTTGCCTTTATTTTGGTCAGATTTGTTTATTTGACATTTGTCAGGTATCATAATACTTGTTTGTATTTCCAACTATTACTCTGATGATATAGGAGCTGGTTTTTCTCTCTCTAGGATGTTCAAGATAGAGCATTGGGGACTTTTGATGACACACGAGATATCCTGGTCAACGACATCAATTGTGAGTTAAATTTTAGAACATTTGTCATTTAAGAAGGGAGGTCGTGGTTATGACCTTTGAGATTAACTTTTGTATTTACACTTGTTAAATTTAAGTACATACAGTGCTCCCTCGATATAACGCTGAAGTTGGGGTCCATGACATGCCACCCACGTTATAATACCCGCATTATATCAACAAATATAATTGGAGGGAAAAAATTATTTGTATTTATTTATTTTTAAAATGGGGTCCATGTTGGACCCCGCGTTGTATCCAAATCCGTGGTGCATCGAAGGGCGTTATATCGAGGGAGCGACCATCTCGGATCATAACGTGTTCTATATTTGTATAAATTTCTGAACCAAGATGGTGGTACTACAAAATCTAGAGACTGACCTCAACAGGACTGACATGAAAGTCAAGATCACTTTTCCCCCCGACACCACGAATTTCCCTCTCGCTTTCCCGGCTCTTTTCACTCTCATTTACTCGTCTTATTGTCAACTCTGTGGCCAATTCTTCCGACAGGACAGATGTCATGGTTCAGACAAGCGTGACATTTCGGCGACACTGGCAGACATATTTGCTGACCGAAGCCAACCAGCACGTGATTGATGTCTTGCCAGTATTCTCTGCGGATGAATAAATTAAAAGTTCTATCCCTGGACTGGGAATCGTTTCACGAAACTCTTGTACCTACTACCGAGACCAGCAATTTCCTGGGGATATTATAATAAATAATAATATTAATAATAATAATAACAGTGTTCGAAATTGAGAAAATAATAAGCGGGTCATTTTCCATATATATATGTATATGCCCAATGTTAATGTAGGTCAAATACGTAATTTGCATGACCCCCGCCCCCCTTAAATTCTAACACTCGCTGTAATAATGTGCAGTTTTATATTGTGCCAAATCCTCACTCGAAAGCATGCTCATAGCGCTAGAGGCTACATTATTACCCTGGTCAATGGATCTGTGTGCACTCAATTCCTTCTCGACTTCTCAGGAGTATATATGTACACATGGCAATTGGGCACTTACTTGAGTGCTATAGGTCTCGTAGTCGATACGACAGTTTCGATAAACGATATCCTGGTTACTTAAACGTTAAAGCAATTATAATATATTATTTGATTAATCTACGAGTACGATTGAGGGGTGCATTTCATGAAACGGGGTGTATACATATTTATGCCAGACTTAAATGGCGGGGATTTGCTTGTATTACGTCATTTACGTTGATTGTATTACGTAATTTATGTCCAGCGTAAATATACACCCCTTTGGTGAAACCCAGCCCACCTTGGTAGCCAGTCTTCCAAAGATTTCCTGGTTTCCTCCGGATTCTTGGTGGGCTTCCGATGCCACTGGAGCCTGTTGGAGATCCGGTGGACGTGAGTGTCCACACCGATTCCGGAGAGTACGTTCCACGCGCACTTCATCACTAGGTGCGCCATCTTGGGCCCCACCCCTGGCAACCTGCACAGCTCCTCCACGGTGCAGGGGATGTCGTCATGGTAACCGGTCCTCAAGATTTCCGAGGTCTTCTTGATGTAAACAACTTTCTTCTGAATGGTTTGAAGGAGAAAGTGTAGACGTGATAAATGTGATACTAGACGTAATTAATAAAAGATCAATTCGAATATTTTTGAAATTGTAATTTTATTAAATATATTAATAGTTAAATATAATTCATGAAATGTGTTTGGCTGGCAACATCACAGGGAAAGTGTTCTTTCACCCAGCTTGCACGTGTGAATCTGAAGTGTTTGAGCAAACGCGCTTTTGATCACATGATTAAGTATTTTTAAGTGGGACCACAGTTCAGTTACGATTTCTACGAAAATGCTGGGAAAAAAATATGGGTATGGGCGAAAAAGACGTTAACAAAATAATAAAATCTTTTTTTTTTTCACCAATTATATTTGTTGATATAACGCAGGTATTATAATGCGGGTGGCATGTCATGGACCCCAACTTCAGCGTTATATTATTATTACTGTATTATTATTATTACTTTGTTATTATTATTATTACTATTATTATTATTATTACTTTATTATTATTATTATTAATTATTATTATTATTATTATTATTATTATAATTATTATATAATTTAAACTAGAGCTGTAACCCTCTACAGGTTTACTGTTCCAGCTCACATTTCATGCTCAATCAAATGGAAAACAGAAATAGAAACTTATGTCAAAGTATTTGGAGCTGTAAGTCATTGCTGCAAAGTTACACAAAGCTACACATAGCTCCAGTGATTGTCAGTGTTAAAGTTACACAGTGCTAAAGTTACACATAGCTCCAGTGCTTGACAGTGCTAAAGTTGTGCAGTCTGACATATAAATATACTTACATATCATAATGATAACACTAGACCAATATGAAGTAGTCAAAGGCACTGACAAGGGAAAACATTAAATATTTTGATATGTTTTGTGATATAATGTTTCTAGTTGTTATGATGCTACATAATCAAATACCGGTAGTAGTTGTAGACTTTCCCAATGCAATCAATTTCAGGTTTTGCACTAGCTACTTTATGATATAGTTAATACACGAGGAGCTGGTCTCTTATCGTTTCCAGGGTCAGATAGTACCCCAGGGAATTGTTAACGGGCATATTCTTATTGAGAAACATGATGCATTGTTGCCTTCATTGCACCGAGTGACAACAATAATTATATGAATATGTCATTGTACTCATATATCATTTATAGTATAGGTTAACTCTGTATATAGGTTTGAAAAAGGTCACAGTAACTCAGAACCTTCCACGGTACATACATATGTATATTACATCATAATAGGGAGTGCACGTAGACACAATATCCGGTGACATTAACTGGTCAAAAATCTAAATCCACTGTCACATCACAAACAATCCACTGTCACGTCACAAACAAACGTCACGATCCAGACATATTTCACCTGTCACCGGAAATAACATTAGACTAGACTTGCACTAGCTATGGAACAGTTATCAGGTAATCAATAATTAGTGATATGGAAATACACAAAAAGAATAATTACATTTCTAATCCAAAACAATCATTCCGATTGTTCAGTGCAAAAAAACAGAACAATGATTTATTGTTAGTCTTGTTAGTGTAGTTGGTAGCGTACATGGATAAATCAAATACGAGTAATTCCGTGGCTGTGAGTTCGAGTCCCATTAAAGCACATATATTTACAAAATATTTCAAGTGAAAGTGGTCCCAAATTGTTCCATTTTCACTGGGCTTTATCTGCCTTCAACTGTGCTTTATATGCTGTATAATACCTCAAGCCAGTATTATCCAAACATTATATGGATTTGGGGTCAAATAAGTATGGCACTATCCGAACATTATATGGACATGAATATGGAGTTTTAACGTCGCTGTGGGAATCTTTCACCCATTTGCGACGAGAACATTATATGGATTTGTGGTCATATAAAGTATGGCTGTCAAACAAAGAGCCATGATTTAAATGTATACTTTACAGTTGACCTAAAAGCTAAGGTTTACCCATGACATAGTTTTGCAAAACTCCTGGTTTTCGTTATTTCCCTGGATCAGTTTCAAATTGATCACTCATTTTATGCCCTGGTTACCCAGGTTACGGAAACATCAACTCTGTAACTCATCCAGATAATTGTAATAAATGTCATGGCAACCCATTAAATAACATTGATTGACAATGAATTGCAGAAAATAGCATAAATAAAAATACACAATAAGGAAGGAATATAAAATTCAACACAATATTGCTTATCATTATTTATTAAATGAAGATTATGAGAAATACCTGTCAAACTTTACTGACAAAATTGTCTCTGTATGCATATTATAATAATGTACATTAGCACCCCAAAAATATAAGGGGAAAAAAAAAAATCACATTTGTCTTTGAAAGATTAATACTAGAATATGTATTAACCCCCATTAGTGATATTTATTTTATTTTATGGAAAGGTGATTTTTGCACTTTAACTGCGTGACTGCATATCCATTTGGTGGCCATTGCATGGGACTGTAGATCCATTTAGTGGCCATTGCACGGTTATCTTAACAGCTCAGTGAAAGTGATAACGGAAACACTGTGGTCCTAAAATGTTCTAATATATTTATAAAACAATTTCCTCTGCGAGGTTGATGGTAACGTAAACAAACAAAGGGATGATCTCATTTTAGATGGTTTCAAAGTGGGTCGTCATGACCTTGAAAGCAATAACAATGAATTCTTTGAAATGGAACATTTAAATTTAATTTATTTATGTTTTAGAAGATGTCCCAAGAGTAATATCATTCACCAATAGTTTTCAACTTCAGTGGAAGTCTAGCACATGTAGATTATTTATGAACACTATTACTATATGATATTGGTGAGTATATAGATACAATAAGCAAATACTGCTGTTGAGTATATCGGTGAGTGAGTGAGTGAATATGGAGTTTAACGTCGCTGCGGGAATCTTTCACCCATTTGCGACGAGAGTATATCGGTGAACACAGTAGCTACGCTTACACAATCGGTGACTACCCGATGTACTATTAGTAAGTATGTCATCTACTATTCATGAGAATTCTAAGTGTTTATGGTAACTATGCATACCTACACTATATTATGAATACTACTAGTAAATCATGCATAACACTATTAATGAGTATATATACCATTGGTAGGTAATATTTGTTACATTTATGTGTGGTGAATATACAATACGATATCGGTGAGTATACAATACCACTGTATGTTACAGGGACACAAAGGTCTCAGTACCTAACACTGCAGACCGCCAGTAGTAAAATGTATACAAACCATTTCAGCGACACAATAAAATATATATCACCCTCCACCAGAATATATACATACCACACCGGCAACCAGATTAGTACGCCTTATTCGTCCACTCCAAGAATGCATATAGCATAGAACCAAGTTCATCATGTTCTAGAACATGTATATACTGATTAGATCAGTTAACCATTTAAACATGGCATCATGAAACGAACAAAACGAACATACTGTAAAAACGTTTGGAATGGTGTAAAAATTGATATTTTGAATACGACTGAAGACCAACAAAGAATGAATAAGGTTAATAACATCAAAATGTATTTAATGGTGTGGATGATGTGGATGTTGGTTGTGAAGTGGTTAACGCTGCATGGCCATGTCTCCGGTTGGTTCCAGTGGATTACAGGTGACATGGGGGACACAGTGTTTACCATGTTTCCTAGTAGCTAGCCGGTGTTTCTTGGGTTGAGGGAGTACCGTACATTCAGTCAGCACGACCACCATGCCAGACACGAAACTGATACACTTCGTCAGATCATATTAATGTGTCTTCCATTATGTTCCTCCACAGCAATCAATGGACGGAACCCGGGTTCGGGATATGGTTGAATTACGGGCATGCATAATCTTTTCGCCGCCCTGATTGACTCAATGAGGAAGTAGTGCCTATTACCGGGAGTCCTTGAGTGTCAAGTTATGGTCATAAGCAGTAATGTAGAGTTAACTTGTCCATATATAGCCAGAACTCTGAGCTGGCAAGGACTTAGAGGTAAAGTATACTATAGTAGCGCAGTAGTTATAAGCAGGTTAATACAATCAATACGACCAACGCCTCGGAAGACGGTCACCTGGTATGGGTTCATAAAGGGCAGACATTGATCTAACCACAGGTACCATAAGATCCATTTATAAAACCCATAAATAATGGAGAACAAACATGTATTTTTTTATATTCTGATTTTTAAAAAAAACCCAGAATTGTCTGGATGAAAAATTACATTTTTTATTTTTTTATTTATTTATGATCAGAAATCGCAATGTCTGTGCAATGTCTGTTGCCTGTAATATATCTGCGAACGGCCATATCTCCATTCATGTTTGTCCATCAGTCTTACCTTTAATGCGCAGCAATTAAATGCAACAGTACGGTAGTCACATTTTTCGCATTAATATTCTGCTCGCGTTAATTTAATGATTTACAGTAGTATGGTACTCATGGTGCACCAGCCGTTTAACCCTCTCCCTGCTGAAGGGAACCAGAGATGCCCTAATGAGCAGTGGTTTTACTTATTGACACTTTGCATGTGACGTCACTCAATATGTAACATAGTATCGTGGGTGGAAGGACAATAGGATTTTCCGCAGTTTCTCACGTCATCAGATTGTTTTCTGCCACCCAACCCGTTTTCTGCCACCCAAACGATTGTTCCGTGCAAGGCCTCAATTCCAGCGGGGAGAGGGTTAAGAGAATTTCTGTGATGAGTTTGTCAGTGTCTGTCTTTGAAATAAGTGTAGTACTGCACAGTAGAATAGAGTTTTCCTTGTAAAATAAATATATTGGCAGCCAATCAGTGTGGACATACAATGACATGCCTCCCCCGGCTAAGCTAGCAGAATCTCCCATGGGTATTAGAAAGCAAAGTGGATTAGCAATCTTGTGGTTACATTGGAATGGCTAAAACTCTATGAAATTGCTCTGTTATATCATAACAATATTATGACATCACCATGATCACAATCACTGGAGAAGCGATCACAATCAGTAGAAATGACATCACAACGGTAGAACATCATGTAGATCTACATTCCTTCATTTCTCCCAATGCTAAAGCAGGGTTAGAAATTCCCACTCGCCCGGTGGCCCGTGGCGACCTTCTTTTGTTATGGACGTGTATCTTTTTAGTGAAATCGCTCTTCTTATATGACTTACTACTACTAGCCCATTGGCTTGTTAAAAGTTGTACATTTTTGCCAGTATAAATTCATGTTTTTTTGTAAACATTTGTTATTTGTATCATTATTCGGGCCAGTAAGTTTCCAGTGGTAATTACGAACACTGATTGCAACATATATATCCACTCTCGCCTACACACGGTAATATACTCATAGCCATGGTAACAATATAGTATTATCCAAACCACTTATTCAAAGTGAATATAGGAAGTTTATCTTCCAAATCTGTTATTGATGAATGATGTACTCTTAACATAATTTCATACATCGACCATGATGAACAATATTCCACGTTCTCCTGCTGATCTTGGCTAAAGTGCCAATACTACTAATTAGTGGTTAAATTGACTGTACGAAGTATTTGACATGCATGTCGTCTGACATTTCCATCCGCTATCGATTAAGGGTGCCAGACAACTACAGACGCAGAGTGGTGCACTGTAACTTCGTACAATAGACATTGTATTTATTCTACTTGGATGACTTTCGTCGATAGTTTCTTCTGATATGACTTGGCATCACTGCTTCTAAACGGTTTAGTTATTTATAAGTCATGTGTGTGAAAACAGTCAAATCAATCAAATACAGTAGACCTCGAATATACCGGCCTCGGATAAATCGGACACTCACCTATAACGGTCTGAATCTGAAGTCCCGGTCACGTCTAACGCTAATTACGGCATATGCGTATAACGGATTTGCATATAACGGACAAAAATAGCTGGTCCCAATGAGTACTTTATATGCAAGATCTACTGTTACGTATTTGAAAGACATATATTGTTTGAAAATTACATCAGCAATGCATATTTAATATAATCCACGTCAGGAAGAGATTGAGTGATAATGTTTTATCGTCAGGTATCAATGAAAAAACCCAAAGATCAATACTCATGACATTCATCATGTCATGACGTCGCATTGATTTAACACGTACCTAAATCACGTCTATAAGTTGTTCACCTTACTCTGTTCCGTATACGTCATATAAATCCCACACAAATGGCAGACAACTAATTGGCAACAGTAGAAATCATGCGGCCAACAGTAAATATGAATTGAAAGACATACATGAATGAGATTGACCTGTTAGAAAGCTGAGATCTCGACCCAGGTCCATGTAAGCTAACTAATGTAAAATATACGGAGAATTTAGATGTGACCAGGATTGGAAGACATGCAGTCAATCACCCTACTCAGATCAAGCCCTACAGCTAGTCAAGTATAGTTACACACCGGTACAGCTGTGTATATCTCAATATACAGGTACACCTGTCTACATAGCGGTATACGGCTATATATCTCAAGCATAGCAATCAATAACGAGGTTGAAATTAGTTGGGCGTGACCAATCCGTGTACATGTCGACAGGACTCTTGTAGAATGATGCAACACGATCAGGAACAATATTAGAACAAGAACAAATTACACGCTATTACACTAAAACATGGCTATTACACTAGAACATGCATGTGTGTATTATTCATCAGAGTGCAGTGGTTTGACCCTCTCACTGGTGGATTAGGTACAGGTACAGCTCTTTAGGGCATCTCCTGTTGCCTTCAGCATGGAGAGGGTTAAGGTAGCGAGTCTTGCCTTGTGGCGGCTAGGCCTGGAGGACCTGCCTCGGAAACTAGCTCTTGACATCATGAAGCAGTCTTCAACGAGGCTCTCGGTCGGCCCAGCTGTGAATGGGTACCCCGAGGGGAAGCTTGTAATGTGGTTCCTTGTAATGAAATTCCTAACAGGCAGAACACTGATTGTACATTTTCCTCGAGAGTTGAGGACTGAATGAGCTATAAATCCATATACATGCATAATCTGGATTCACCACGAGAAATTTATTCGTAATATTTGTATCCTGTACCTCTGATCTTTGTATATAATCTCTGCAGAAAACGTTGCATTTCATTACACTTCGGTCAGTGCCTTTATATATGTAACTCGAACTTGCAATCTCATGTACCCCAGAATTTGTTAATTATTGGCAATCTATCATGTGGGTGCAAATGGTTTCTGGACACACTCACAAACAGTTAATTGCATAATGATTCTGCAGCTTTCTAAGTATATCTAAGTGGTGCTGACGTACAGAATATTGTCCAGAATGACGCACTCGGTCCGCCAGTGTTAATTATAATGTAGCAAGAACACAGCGAACAAAAGACGTGTTGCCGGGAAATGAACAAAAATAATACCCCAAAATACTGGCACAAAGAATTTAGCATGGATTACGAAAAAGTCGAAAGTTGCAAACTGTAATTGCATAGAAAGTTTAGTGGAACAGATTTAGCATTGAGAGTTGGATGTCATTACACTTATCGCCACCCACTATGGACTACTCTCAGTAAATTACAATACCCCATAAAGCCAACAAAGTTTGAACGAATGACGTCATGTTGTGCTAAATAATTAGAGAATTACCCACTCGATACGAGTAATTACGGAAAATATGTACCAAGTGAATTTATAGTGTTCACTTCAGAGGTTAAGTGAGTAACTTTGAACAGGAATTTCATGAGGACTTACTTTTTGTATTCATTCGTATCGAGTGGGTTATTCCACCCACCCTAATTCAACATAATCATTTTATTGGAATAAACCGTGGAAAACCACTGAAAAATTACTTGATATATAATTAGAGGGGACCACAGTCAAATGTATCATTCATCCGCTAACGACATCAAAGGCTTGATATAAAAGTCACTGTCTGTCAAGACTCTGTCTACTAAATACCAAAATCAACACTTTCAGATGCAAGTAATTTCACTACAAGTGTTTCCATTAATACGATCCAGATGCGTTGCGGCTGTGTGCCTTTTTTCCTATCATTTGTGGTGAAATGACTTGCATCGTTTTATTACCCGCACCTAAATGTCATTATTCTACATAGATGTCATTATTTTACATAGATCATGATGTCATTATTCTACAAAGATCAGTATGTCATTATTCTACATGTGACAAAGATCAGGAGGTCATTATTCTACATAGATATGGATTTTAAGACAGCCTTCCGACACTTTACTTATCAAACTTGACTTAGATCCGTGTCGTGAATGACGTGAACTAGTATTGTATTAACAATATTGATAACTGTATTGTACATAGTTCTAATCTGTCGATGCGCAGTAGCTTAAATTTAAACGTGTTTATTTATCAGCATTGACAAGATACATTTTCAATTATCAATGAGAAATGTACACAAATCTTGGAAAGGCTGTTTAAGTAACCTTACAATAAAGTCCCA
Organism: Lepetodrilus elevatus; assembly: GCA_034780755.1. Classification (NCBI taxonomy): domain Eukaryota; kingdom Metazoa; phylum Mollusca; class Gastropoda; order Lepetellida; family Lepetodrilidae; genus Lepetodrilus; species Lepetodrilus elevatus. Next base: position 258 of record JAVCKZ010055104.1, on the reverse strand, counting down.
TGGATTTTGTAGCTGTTGGATCATGGATTTCAAACACTTAATTATAAAGCAGTGTCATCTCCATAGCAGCATGGGACAAACACTCGCCTGGCGAAGTACTTCTAGAAGAACTCTACATGTTATAACTGATGACATGCTGTACCAGGTGCCCGTTGCACGACGCTCTTGTAGCGCTATAAATTAATAGTTGTAACTGGGCTCCCGCCACAATAGAAAGCGTTGACGTTACAATAGTTGTAGCCTACAAGAGCGTCGTGC
>JAVCKZ010055093.1:0-16740 GCA_034780755.1 Lepetodrilus elevatus | reverse complement strand
TACGTATCGTATCGTGAGCCTGGTATCGTGATACGTATCGTATCGCGAGATAGGCGAATCGTGGCACCCCTATTATTTTTGTATTAAAATATGTTTTACCTTCAGTGACATATAATAATGTTGAGAGAAATCAGTTATGTGATCCAACATGGTGGTTACTGATAAAGATTTCTCAGCTTTGCTGAAGCGCCCGGTACATTAATTGTCATCCACTGACTCAGTTCACTGTATGATCACTGCCTTCAGCCGGATGATGCTGTAAGGTCTAAGGAGTTTGGCAACAGCATTTGTATAGCGCTCTGATTGACTGCATGAAGAAAACATTGATACCCACATCAGTCCAATTCATAATTATCCTATGTTAAGTGCATTTTAGACATGTTAGATAGATAAATGGACACTGAGAGCCGATTCCATTTTTGTCTTCAGCATTAATAATATTATTTGAAATAGTATATTTTTCAAACTACCTGTAGTAATAATAATCCCAATGCTGGGCATTTCAGAGATGACCACAGATTCAGTCTACTGCACTGGGCGTCGAGGGAAGGGCGTACCAACATTGTGGACATGCTCATCCAGAGAGGCGCTCGCATCAACGCCACCAACATGGGGGACGACACAGCGTTACATCTAGCAGCAGCACATGGACACCGCGATGTCGTACTCATGGTAGTGTGGCTATTTCAGTAGCGACTTCAAAATTATCACGAGCATACTACTGATAATATTATTGTAAAAGTAGCAGGCCTAACAGATACTGTAACATAAAACTCGCAGGTTCCCTTTGGTGATTTTAATAATAATAAATTTATTTACCTGATTTAGCAATAAACAGTACAAAAATGTGGATTTTCGTTGTGAAGAATAGAGGGCTGGTAATTTTAATTTCCATGCAGTGTTCATTCTAGGATGCGCCATTGGCGCTATGTTTTCATGAATGGCCCCAAAGAAATTACGCAAATGACGGGGCACATATATTCACCAAATGTCAATGATATTGCGCAACGTGTTTACTAAACCCGGATAGATGTACGACATGCCTGATGAGACTCTCCCTACTTCCAGCTTCTGCATAACAAGGCCAACATCAATGCCATCAATGAACATGGACACACCCCTCTGCACTTCGCCTGCTTCTGGGGCTATGACCAGATTGCTGAGGTAAGCTACCTTCCGGAGACCCTCCAGAGTTTACATCACTTCAGACACACTGAGTATAGGGACCATATATATGTTGACACGAGATAGCATTTTTTGTCGCAAATGGGTGAAAGATTCCAAAAGCGATGTTAAACTCCATAATCACTGACTCACTAGATGGTTTTTATTATCCAATGAACAAATGCTGGGTATTTTTTGCCTTTGACAGGATCTGGTAAATAACGGTGCTCTAGTTGGCATTACCAACAAATACGACGACGTGCCTCTGGACAAAGCTAAACCCTATCTGGCAAAGATGTTGAAAGGTATGTTTAAACTTTGAATTGATACGTAAGCAGGCATCGCAATTTTCATCAGAACCACGGAAGTCCGCTGATTTATTTGTCCAGTGATTTGCACCGGACGCCCACCGGACGCCCACCGGACGTGGCTTCATTGAAATCACAATTGTCTGTCGTCATGCCTGTATATGTGATCACTGCATATGGGTGACAGCATTGATGTTATTATTTTTAAGCAATTAATCAAATCAAATAAATCCAATTATGTGTAGGTAACTCCTAATTACACTGTAATGCATAGGCTGAAATTTATGTCTATATCAGTGATTTGTTGGTATTCTTTACATTGATTTTCAGTCATCGCCTATGGGTGAGATATTCCCGCCGCGACGTAAAACATTAATTGAATAAATCAATTATATTGATTTTCTACGATAAAATAAATGCCATTGAATGTAAATTATGATTATAGATCAATTAATTTTACATGTTTTCAGAACGAGCACTAGCTCTTGGTCAGGATCTCAGCAAGATTCCTTTCAAGGATAGAAGCTGGCTTGGTTATAAAACCAGAAGTCGTAAGTAATCATTCATCAAATATTTCACAATGAAATACTATTTATCAAATAGCTTCTCATATGAAAAATTCGCATATGAAAATAGCTTCGCATATGAAAAATTGGTTCTATCAGTATTTTATAGAAAATACACGTTGTATTTGTGTGTCTAGGGGATGCTCTGCTGTCTCGTCACACGGGTATTGATATTGCACAGCTTCAACTAGTCGGCCATGTTGCCTCCACACATTCAGGGGAGGTAAGTCTATTTTGGTGAACATGAATTCCATCAATATCGATGCTATCCAACTTTACACTGTAAATTAAAATGTATTATTACTTTGGTTGGGAAGGTTGTTTGAGATAATCTCTGAGATTAATTATAGCTTACACCTTGAGATTATAAGACGTTTTCAGTATGATTTGATACTGAACACTCTGAACACTCTGAACACTCTGAACCAGTGTTCGAATTAATAGGGGATCCGGGGGTCATTTGAAAATCTGCAATGTTAAACATGTTAAAGGTATCTGTGTGACCCCCTGAAAATTACAGATTTTATCACTTTTAACATTGGGCCTATGGAAAATGACCCCCTCTTTATTTTTATTATTTCGAACACTGCTCTGAACACTCTGAACACTGTACTGCAGTGAAAGGAATATGATAGACCTCTGCATGACTGCAGAATTACATTTATAGCTAAAGCAGTCATTGATGTTAGAACCGTATTAAAGCTAGTACTGTGTGCAATGAGTCATCAGCAAACTTCTGGTCTCCTTACAGACATGGCGAGGCCGGTGGCAGGATAATGACATCGTCGCCAAGATTCTCAACATCGCCGAATGCACAATACGGAACTCACGCGACTTCCAGGAAGAATTTCCTCGACTGAGGTAAGTAATAATATTAGTAATAATAATAATAATAGTGATATCTTTGGGGGGATTTAATTCAGGCCTTCCTAGCTAACGGCTGTATTAACACAAATTCGGCATGAATAACATGTGTACTGGCTGGAAAAGAAGGTGTACCGGCATAAATTATTAGTGTATTGGCGTTTTAAATTTTATTTTTATTTTTATTAATTCCAGTTTTATGCCACATTTAACTGCAACACCTGTAGCATAACACAAACCTGTCAATGTCATCATTCATGAAAATGGTATCACAATTTTGATCATGTTCAAAAAGATATAAATGACAGCATGGAATTTGGACTCGTGACCCATTAGTTTCATGGCACAATGAATGCTAATGACTCAACATTCATTTCTTAAGTAACGTCTACTACTGCTCTCGTATTAAAATTGTGACATTTTCGGCAAATTTTATTTCAGGATTTTCAACAACCCAAATGTGTTGCCAGTGTTGGCGTGCTGCAACCAGCCTCCCAATCTGGTGATCATCAGCCAGTTCATGCCCTTTGGATCTCTCTTCAATACACTGCATGGAGAATCAGGTTGGAAAGTAGAAATTATTCTCAAATTATCGCATTTAGCATTATAATTCAGGATATAACGAAATTGACTTCATATACACAAACCTGTAATGAATCCAATTATTTATTAATATTTCAGCACTAACATTAATAATAGATTATATTGTACAAGGTAGCAGCTATTCGTCGTTTAATCATGTGAATCCACGAGCCTACATTTCGGAAGCCCAAAGTGAAAGTATAATATGGAAAGCCTCTAGGGTTTCCATAAAAATAGACATGATTAGAGGAGATAATATTGTGCTTCATTTGGTTTACATAGTTATCTCCCTTTACATTTAATTACTTGCCTGAAATGTGACCGAATAAAATTTGACCGATTAATTCAGATTTCTTTTTAAAAGACAAGTTAATAAACAGATGTTAGTGAAGCTAAATTTACAAATGTGAAATAATCCCTTTTTTCTCCATTGGTTGATCAGATTTCACGGCACAGGCAATCTCTGAACGTTTCTACTGTTGTTTTCAGGGATTGTTGTGGACCAGAATCAGACACTGAGATTTGCGATCGACATCGCTCGTGGAATGGAATTCCTTCACTCCATGGATCCAATGATCCCAAACTTCCTCCTCACCAGCAAACATGTGATGGTAAGTCAACAAATGTCCAACAAGCAAATCATATTTTCCGTTCTCTAACATTCACAGTTATCAAGAATTAGCTCAATAGAAGATACTGGTATGAGATAATTATTACGAAACACTGTTACCAATTTCTTTCATTAAACCTTTTTTTGACAACTTTTTGTCAATTTAATGTTGTAATATCACTATTTTGGTCGATTCACTTTACATGTCACGTCACTTCACATATTCTATGTTTTTATTTGTGTATATTTTTTGTGCTGATCTTATTCTGCAGTTTAATGGATTTTCAATTCTAGATCGACGAGGACCTTGCTAAAATTAATGTTGATGATCCCAAATATGCCAACGAAATTAATGGGGTAAAGCACTAAGAAAATGCCTGTGCATTTACAGTAGCCGAATGTACTACTAATACTTGATCTGCTGTATACTTGGTGTGGTTGTTATATTATATTACAGCACGTGTTCTATCATTGTCCCATTGGCTTGGTCTCACCAGACCCCAATATAACAAAACGTATTGAGTATCATTTCATGCTCAAGGTGAATTTTTGTGTGGAAATTTGTGAACGGAACTTTCAATTGAGCATGAAATCGTACTCAATAGAGTTTGGCATTCTCAAAGCGAGGTTTGCGTTTTATGACAGAATATTACTGGTAGTCCTGGTGCAAGTCAACGTTTATGTTGTTTCCTGCTATATTCCAGTTGCCTCCAGCATGGAGAGCATCCTTTAAAATTATTTATTAAATAGGAAGAAAAAAGTAAGAGGAAAAGAAACCAGAAAATATACATGTTATTAAACAAAATGCTTATATTATATGAAAGTAATCATTATTACCGTAATGTGTAGCTCAATACCTGACAATATTCTGTTTAACCTCTTCCCTGCTGGAGATAATCAGAGATGCCTTATGATGCAATGAATGTAAACTAGCAGGGATAGGGTTAACCAAGTCCTACATCTTGCCCAACTATTACTTTGCCGACAAGAGTATATTTTTCGTCCACATATCCAAGTACGATGGCGAGAGTAGTAGTATGTCTGTTATAGTTTGTTGGAACGTGGCCTGTTTTCTGATTGATGTCTTAGTTATAATGATTGCCTATATTTTGAATTCAGGATTCGTCTAGTGATGTGATATTTTGTTATTTTGAGTGTTTAAAAGTACCCTGGCCTCCATTGCTCAGATCAGGCCCCGAGAATACGAAACTTTTCTGATACAATTTTCATACTCAACTCAGAATTTTGTTCATAAAACGTCATATTATTTAGTATAGCACGTGAGTTGAGTATAAAAACGTACTCGTAAAAGTTTCGTAATCTCGGTGCCAGGTGTAACTACAGTTGATTGCAAGGCAGATTTTCTGGACCCGCTAAAAATGTAATTCTGGTTGCATGAAATTGCTACAATAATTTTCAAGTTATCAAGTAATGTAATGACAAATGTGGACTTATACTTGTGTTGGGTCCTTCAAATTTTACTTATGATCAATAGTAGCTACAACTCTTCTGAGCACCGAGGCCCTGAACTGCTTGTGTTTATGCACGGATATTGTTTGTTAAATCTTTTATCATTTTAGTATTTTCTTCATTGTTGTGCACAAACAATATGTGTGTGTGTGTGTGTGTGTATGTGTGTGTATGTGTGTGTGTGTGTTGTGTTTGTGTGTGTGTGTGTGTGTGTGTGTGTGTGTGTGTGTGTGTGTGTGTGTCTGTCTGCATGTGCAGTTTATGTTGATTCCCTTCCCCTGTGTGAGCCCTTCTTTGACAGTGCAAGCCCCAAACGTATGTGCTCATTCCTTGGGGCCAAACGAAAACTGTTCAACAGAAATTACACGTGTACACATATGTAGCAATGACAGCTTTAAATACCAGACAGCTAATCCTCTGAAACCCTGAAACTGCAGGACAGAGGAAATTGAACCCATTCGCAATCCAATGTTTACCAGTCTCCAATATTAATGGTAGACATGGAAATATGTACAGTGTATGTATTGGCACCTCAGCACTTTGTATTCAACTGCAAATTAATGACAGTCTTGTATTGATACACACATTTAAGCTCTGTACCTCGCTGTATGTATATCGCCGTGGAAGTTGGTGTATGTTACTCAGTTCATAGGCTATGTATCACTGGGTATGGGTGAGAATGCTAGTTAGAGTTACGGAATCGAAGGGCGAGTGTATCACGAGATGTTTTGAGGGTTGGACGAGTCACGCAGCGCTGAGTCCCGCCCTCAAAATGTCACGTGATACACAAGTTCTTCCATTCATTAACAGGACTTGTAGCACGGCACTTGTAAATCAAACAGACTGACAACCATCAGCCAACCACGTCAATCCCGAGATATCCAAACCACATATTGCACGTGAATATTGTGCCAGGAGAAATTATTCTTGTAATGTAGTGAAAATATCGATATGTTGATATAGATAAATGGTCAGTCAACTGTTGAAGAATTTAACAAATGGCAGCATTTTCCATCAATATTAATTCCATATATTGGAAGTTACAGAACACTTATAGGCTCCACCTCTTGGAAGTTATTCCTGCCATAGGGTATTTGGATTTCGTGAAGTAGCATTATAATAGTAAAGAAACAGTACCCGTGCTACAAGTTACGATACTGGGTGATATTGTGGTCGCCTTTTGCACGTTTAATCTCAATCTTTATTTTCAGAAAACGATTTTTAACCTATCTACGTCCATGCAGTTATGTCATCAAATGAATGTTTGAATTCAGATTTCTTTGTTGCACAACCGTAATTGTCCAAAATTTCACTTATAAAACAAGATCTTTGAGACTATGCAGAAATGTCATTTTTTGTTTGTTGTCAAGCATGAATGGATTGATATGCCAAGTTGAAGACGAGTGGAAAAATGTGTATATAAATTGTAAATGCACGAGGAGCAGGTATATCGTAGTCAACAGATTCAGATAGTGACTGAATTTGACGTAAAGCTTGGTTCATCATTTTATCCTCTGACAATGGAGATTTTTGTTTGTTTTAGTTCAATTGCATCGAGTATACGTGATATTTTGATAGGGGATTTTTTCAGAACTTTTCGTAATATAAGTTCATCATCACAATGAATTGTTCATAACTAATTATTAACTGAATATTAAAATATAACTAGGGTGGTAATATTTTGCAGAACATCAAATTTGTTAAGAAATGGCTGATAAATTATTGCTTCTTGGCAAATTCAGATTGATGAAGACTTGACAGCCCGAGTGAATATGGCCGACTATAAGTTCTCATTTCACGAGCGGGGCAAGGAATCTAATCCTGCTTGGATGGCACCTGAAGGTATTGATCAAGAAATGCCGATTTTCTTCTGCAATTTCCTTTTTAGACTCTCACAGTGACTGTTATTATCGTAGGAAGGAAATGAAAAGGTTCTGCCTAAATATTTAATTGTTAGCATTTTTACTGAACTCGTTCCACAGTCGTTTATGGGTGAAATATTCCCACTGGGATGAAAATCAATCAATAAATCAACATTACCTAATACAAAAGAAATTCAATATCAGATAAGTTTTGGTTAAAATCCAGGGCCCATATTCTTGAAACTTCTTAGTGAAATACATTTCTGTTCAAAAATTAACATGAGCAGAAAACCAGTTTGGCAAATTCTTAGTACATGTACTTTACAAAGTTTCGAGAATACGGGCCCAAATGGCCAGTCATTATTTTTTTAAATCTATTTTTTGTTATCATGAAGACAGACATAAACCGTACAGCATTTTCATTAGAGTCAGCATATAACATACTTTGATATAACCATAAGTACGAGAGAGCACCTTTCTGTGTTCTAGCCATGCTGAAGAAGCCTGAAGACATTAACGTCCGAGCCGCCGACATGTGGAGTTTTGCTGTCACTCTCTGGGAGCTAGAAACCAGAGAAGTTCCCTTCTCTGAACTGGCACCTATGGAGTTGGGCATGAAGGTACGGTAACTGAAGTTATGGGTGGCTGGTAGCGCAATGGTAGAATGTTTGGACTTTGATGCCAAAGGCCTCCGGTTTCACATCCAATCCCAGGAACCTGGCATCAATGTTCACAAATGTACCTTTCTGACGTGATCATGATAATATGCAAGTCTTTACCATGCAGACATCATCTTTGGTCTGTCAGTATCAGCTGCACTAAAAATGTTGCGGTTTCCTCCTGCCCTAAACTGACAAGCCGTGATGTAAGTGAAATAATCTTGAAAGCAGCTCTAAACCTCCATTTAAAAAAGAAATTTGTTTTCTTGTTAGGATACAACTTTGGAGAAAATCTGGCATTAGATAAATACTTTTTAACAACACTGATATTGCTGGTTTAATACAAATAAAAATCTTTGATGGTGTGCTCTCTACTTCCTCTGATTGCTTGCTTCATGCATGGTGTGCTCTCTATGCACAGGTTGCTCTAGAAGGCCTCCGTATCAAGATTCCTGCCGGCATCTCCAGTCACATGTCTCGTCTCATCAAGATCTGCATGAATGAGGAGGCAGGAAAACGTCCACGCTTCGACATGGTCATCCCCATCCTGGAGAAGATGAAGCTCAGCAGCTAGACCTGTCCCAATACTGTCCTTACCCGCAGTTACTGTCCTTACACTTAGTACTGTCCTTGATCTCAGTACTGTTCATACTCAGTACTGTCCGTACTCTCAGTACTGCCAGTGTCAGGACACAGTACTGTTGATACTGTCAGCAGATGCTACTCGCAGTACTCTCAGTATTGTCAGTCTACATTACTGTCAGTCCCATTATTGTCCTTACACTTAGTACTGTCCTATCTGCCACTACAGCCTACAGGATATTGATAGTGCATCTGCTAAATTGTATACCGCATCTCATAACATATAGGCCGTGCTCCTTTCTAGATGTTCTGTCTGTACTTTCTGTCTGAGACATGTGTGGTTACAAAGGAGCAATACTGCACAGTGTTGTCAGTGTCCGGGACATGTACCAGCGAAATAGGTGGTGCAGACAGGACAGCACACAATCCAACATGGCTGCCACTGGCAATACTCCGTGCTGTGCTTGCTCACTCTATTCTAAAGATGTACTAAACATGTGACATGTACTAGGGGCTGCTCCTTTCTAGCTGTTCTGTCTGTATTTTCTGTCTGAGACATGTGCAGTTACAAAGGATCAACACTACAGTATAACTGCGCATGTCTCGGACAGAAAGTACAGACAGAACATCTATAAAGGAGCAGCCCCCCAGACATGTGACGGAACATTTTAAAGGAGCACGCCCATATACTGCATCGGATATCATCTTCCATCCAACTAGTTGTGTACTGCATACCACAAATCCTATATATATTCTGCATCTGATAATCTAGAGCTGTAGCTAAATTCTGGAGCTGTAGCTAAATTCTGGAGCTGTAGCTAAATTCTAAAGTGTGGGGAGACTTATTAGAACAAGGTGCTTATTATGTTGATGAACATTGTGCAGTTGAGGCAAAACCAATTCTGTTGTACTGTTGATCAGTTATGAAGTATATGAATTTTGTTGAACATAGTGTTCTGGGCTGTGTTTCACGAAAGGGGTGTATATTTACGCCGGACGTAAATGACGCGGGTTTGCTTGTATTACATCATTTACATTGTTTGTATTACGTCATTTACGTCAGGTGTAAATATACACCCTTTCATGAAACGCACCCCTGATGAATGTACCATATAACCAATTTCTATAGCATAATATCTGTGTTTATGATTGTGTATATTTATATATAGATGTATACCTGCTTTTCCCAGAAGAATGGCAGTATGTTCTGTTCTATTTGTTATAATGAAACATTGTGCCTAAAGTGCTTGACAGTGTATAGTAGCATTGTCATTGAATCTTGAATAATCATTGGTAGGGCCCATCCGTCGGAATTAACACTAGTCCTCTAGCCAAGGTCATTTCTCCCAATGCTAAGGTATTCTAAGGACTAGTAGAAATTCATCACATTTGTCAGATGTCACTGGATTTAACCAAGATTTTCAATAAAAGTTACATTTTATCGCAAACATTGAGTTCCAACAGAACACAATTCTCAGGGATCGAAATTAACACTAATCCTCTCGCCCGGGCTATTTCTCTCAATGCTAAAGGTATCCTAAGGACTATTAGAAATTCATGACATTTGTTATTTGTATCACTATTCGGGCTAGTAAGTTTAAAAGTTAGTTTCGATCGCTGAATTCTTAGTAAGTTCTCAAGTATAATGTCTAAGTACTACTGACCATGTGACATTCTTTGTTTGTAAAGACACATGTAGCCCAAGAACTGTTAGAATTACATGTCAATTCAGCAATTTTCAAATTAGATTTAATAACTACATGTGCCCAATTTTTAACTTCAAGATGTTTATTTTGTGATAATATATGTGCGGTGCTAATTAATGTGAAAATTAACATATTGGCATGGATAAATGAATGCCTGAAACTTTCAGTTTTTCTTTTTCATTTCTCAAATATTGAATGCAATCTTGAAATTTTAATGAATGAATGCATGTTTGATTTACAAATCTTACAATTTTGTGAATACAAATGTAAATATGAGATGGGTAATGTTTCTAAAAGAATACTTGGGGATTTGTAAATCTTTTCCAACATAATATAGATTTTTTTAGCATGAATTTAATTAATAATTTGTGTTATAATTCATGGTGCTGATATACCTTTTCGATGAAATACCAAGATGGCCAGTCCCAATACTTTTCACGATCATCCATATCGAAGTCAAGTTTGCAATATTTATGTTCTTATCACCTTGCTCTGTAGCAAGATAAAATGACTAGCAATTGTTAATAGTCTCGAGTAGCTATAGATGCTGATGCATATGTGACTGTCCTAAAAAGGAACTCATGGAATATATAGTCAAATATGTTGTAAATAATTCAAACTTTATTCAAAACATACAAATATCTTTTTCACTAAAACCATGTCTCAAAGCTATTGTTATTCAGCAACATATACTCAACAAATTCAATTATGTATTCCATTTTGGACAGGTGTGAATTTCAAAACTTTATTTGAATGAATTCTAAGTCACAAACGTTCATTGTTTTTTGTTTTTTTGTGAATTAGCAGTTTCACTTCCTCCAATATTTACCCAAAATATCTGTCAGTCGTTAACTTTATCTTGTTGAGTACCGGGTATATAACTTTTCTATTTATTGAAAGTTTGTAGAACCAACAAGTAACTTACCAGTACCAACCACATGGCTTCTCTCAGTAATGTTTGTAGAATCAACCAATATTGGTAAAAGAAAACCTTATAGTTTCTCTCTGTAAATCATGTTATTTTTGTCGTTTGTGGTCCAGTTATCCTGTTTACCATAAATAGCATTATTCTTCCAGTGTTTCCTTCAAGCAGCTGGAGAAAAACAAGGGACCGTTAAGTTGTAGCTGTATGATTTTGTTACTGTCATTATGTTATTTATTCTATATCAAATGTTAATCCTTTTATTGTTTTGATATTTGATTTGACAATGGACATGCATGACATGACTGTAGATCTATTCTGTCTTATTTTGTGTGTGAGCTGAGCATTTATATTAAGAGATTATGTATACTTCAGAATCCATATATTTATTAATGGAATCTTTCTGTTCATTTTCATTTTCCATTATGATATTTAGGAATATTTTGAAAAGTAAATGACTGAAAATATGAAGTAGCATTTATGGGTTTGCATTAAATGATTAAGAAAACAAAATCACCTAAGTAATGCACCAGTTTAACACCTGCAACTTCCAGTTTAACCCCTGCAACTTCAGATTAGGTAGTAATGTTAATGAAATCACATAGGTACTGCATGCTTACATTGCCATGCAGTTACGGAAACTCTAGCATCAACATGATCACGGAAAGAAAAATAGAATAAAATAAATAATTCCATGTTTGACAAAACCACCCAGCTATTTACCAGTTTAGTAGCTTGACAGTACTTAGAATATATGGAATAATTCTTAAATTGTTTTAAGTGCCATGAATGTATTCATGATCCTGCCAACGTAGGAATCTGTAACTATGTTATTCTACAGCTGTATTACTGCCAGTATCTGTGTATTCCAATTAATATTAATACATCTATTATCTATTAATAAACTGTTCTGCAATCAACTCACTGTGTGCTGTTTTGTCTGTACAATACGAGGCGACCAGAGGAGGAGGAGAAAGAGGAGGAGGAGAAGGTTACTCCAAGAGAACATCCTGGTCCCCCTCAAGCTAGACCTGCTATTCCTCATCAACAGGAGGACTTTGTGTTTGCTTCCTCCAGTAGAAGAAACTTTTGTTCCCTCCAGCAGAGCCTTGTATCTTCACAACATAAGACCATCTTCCCTATTTGTCGGCCAGCCAAAGTGTCAAACTGGGAAGTAGCGTACATACGATAGCTCCTAGAACTCTTTCTAATACATTTTGCCTAGCTCACGTGACCTAATATTTGATAAACTCGTACGGTGATAATAGTCAGCGTAGCTCAGAGTTGTACCCTTGTCTGGTAAAGATGTTTCTTAGCGATGCATACATGATTTTGTGAGCAACTAAATCCAATAACTGGGTATTTCAGACAATATTCCTCACATTCCTCACATCTGAACAATAGCCAACAGTTAAAGAGGGACAACTGCCATTTCATAATTGAAAATGAGCATTGAGATAAAATGTTAAGAAATATACATTGGAAAAACAAATACAGACACAGTAATCTATTGCAGATCTGCAGAATTATTTGTCTAGAGGTCAACAAAAAGCATTACCGTAACCCTTCTGCTGGATTAGGCACAGACACTGTACTGCTCTTCGTGGCATCTCGGTTGCCTTCAGCATGGAGAGGGTTAATGAAAATAATAACATTAAAAAAGGTGTGCAGAGAAAATGATCGTTTATTACAGATGAGTTTTGACAATAAGGAACTGCACAATTGTGATGTTAATCATTGAAAGTACATTTAACGCAAAGCTCGAGTATTAATTCACCAACATTTAAGCACTACCGTACTTATATTAAATTGTAAAACACTCGTTATATATATATTTATAAAATCTAATAATCATACAATATACATGATGGATGCAGTTTTCAAACTTCCACGATTTATTGTATTTATCCTCTTATGTACATGTGTCATGGAAATAGAAAAACATGTCTGGAATGACATACAAGATGATAACATATATACATGTACCGTGTGCATCTATCTAAACTTGTGTGATTCGGAGGATGAACGGATAACGAATGTAAAATGATGGAAACTTGAACTGCAATTGAGTTGCATTGAAAGGCAGTATATCACGGGAGCACTGTAGAAACATACAAACATATTCCAGTGCACACATTAGCTGGCATAGCAAGTGTATCACCAACTTGTTATTGAGCAAACATGTGTTGAGCATTCTGGACTAAAACAAATATGATATTTATCCAAATTTACTAGCAAGGCTAAACAACTACAATACTTATTTGTTGCACTTCCATTGAATAATAGTGTAGTCAACCTCATGAATTAATCACATTAAAACTGACAAATGACCTTGACAATGACATCATAGCTTATTCCCAAGATGGAGCGAATCCATAATTGCATACCTGTATTTTGTCTAAATAAACCCTTGAAAAAAACTATGACCTTTTGAGTAAACTATCTTGTGTTTTCAACAGAATTCAGAAGTATTCTAATATCATACTAGTTAACCTTGGTTTACCTGATTAATCATAGTGCATCAAATGTACATTTATCCAAAACACGTATCCATGGGTGCGTTCAATCAGCTTAGCTAAACTGGTTTCCTGTCCCATGTACACTTCATACAACACTTGAGACAGTGGCTAGTTTGGCGAGTGAGTGTATGAGTGAATATATATGGAGTTTAACGCCACTGCGGGAATCTTTCACCCATTTGCGATGAGGCTAGTTTGGTAAGCCGCTTGCTAAAGCAATGCATATAGTCCCAGTTATATATACCGTAGCTAATTTAGTATGTATGGATATTGATACTTGAATGTTCAGATTGATTGGAATTTCCAGAAGAAAAAATACAATATATGATTAATATTTGTGTATGTGTATGCGTGAATTATGAACACTGTGGTTGAACATATTGAAAAATGTTTATGATGATAATGATGTCAATGAAGATGTCGATGCATAGAAAAATAGAATCATAAACAAATACACCATATTTCATTTAGCCAATGATTCAGCAACAAACAAAACTACATTGAAGTCGATATAGTACCGGTACATCTTTTCTTTCTACATCAAATGGCACTCATGTGAGATACCAGATGCCTGTGTGATTTGACTTATATTTTTTTTAATGAACTCTTCTGGAAGATTTGCAGACTCATCTTCCACTCAATATCGGCCACAGAAGATCTTCCAAGAAAAGAAGACGACTAAAGGAGTAGTGGAATGATAACAGATCTCTTCTAGAGGATAACAAATAGCACGTGGCTCAGGTGTTGAGCCTGGGTCAGCTGACTGTAACTGACCAATCAGTGATCTTAGTTTGAAGCAATAAGAGATATAGCTTGAACTAGAACACTCTATATCGGTCATGGAAACCAATTTTTCTTTCACTGTTGGATTATAATAATTCATAAAGCCAAACTTAATTACACTCAATAATGTTCACTGGCATAATTTCATTTCAAAATTACAACTGGACTAACACATACACATAATCAAAGTTTTCATATACAGTAGACCTCGCATATAACGGATTCATTGGGACCGGCTATTTCTGTCCGTTATATGCAAAGTCTGTTATACGCATATGCCGCAATTAGCATTAGACGGGACCTGGGACTTCAGATTCAGCCCGTTATATCCGAGGTCCGTTTTATCCGAGGCCGGTATATCCGAGGTCTACTGTAGTTTTAACTGCTTTTGATTAAAAGTTTATAAACAAGAAAATATCACTGTATTAATCTGTTGTTTGTCTGTGTGGCATTACTGGATAAGACTTTCGAAACAACGACATCAAAGAGGTAAAAACTCAAATTGGGGAAATAATTTATGAGGTAGGAGACAGATTTTCATATGGGAATATTACTAAATACATTACTGAACTGGTGGGATATTACTAAACACATTATTGAACTGGTGGGATATTACTAAACACATTACTGAACTGGTAGGACATTACTGGACTGGTAGGACATTACTGGACTGGTAGGACATTACTGTATTGGTAGGACATTACTGTATTTGTAGGACATTACTGTATTGGTAGGACATTACTGTATTGGTAGGACATTACTGTATTGGTAGGACATTACTGTATTTGTAGGATATTACTGGAATGGTAGGACATTACTGGACTGTGTAGGATATTACTATATTTGTAGGACATTACTGGAGTGGTAGGACATTACTGGACTGGTACAGTGGTAGGACATTACTGGACTGGTAGGATATTACTGTATTTGTAGGATATTACTGTATTTGTAGGACATTACTGGAGTGGTAGGACATTACTGGACTGGTAGGATATTACTGTATTTGTAGGACATTACTGGACTGGTAGGATATTACTGGACTGGTAGGATATTACTGGACTGGTAGGATATTACTGGACTGGTAGTACATTACTGGACTGGTAGGATATTACTGGACTGGTAGGACATTACTGGACTGGTAGGACATTACTGGACTGGTAGGATATTACTGGACTGGTAGAGGACATTACTGGACTAGGACATTACTCGACTAGTGTGTGGTAGAAGTGAGTGAGTTATTGTATTCCATAAGTGACGAGAACTGCCACTGGAGGGACATTACTGAACTAATAGGATATTTTCAGATACAGGACATTATTAAACTAGTCAGACAGTTTCAGATAAAGGGCTTTAGTAAACTAGTAGGACAGTTTCAGATAGAGGATATTATTGAATTGGCAGGAAATCTTCAGACAGGGGATATCATATTTTTGATTACCGGTATGTAAAACAGCCACTCATGGTGGTAGACAATTAGATATTAATGAACATTCTGACATTAGTGAACATTCTGACATTAGTGAACAATCTGGCATGAGTGAACAAATTGACATTAGTGAACAAACACTGTCAAACAGGACACTCTTTCTTCACATGGGAACATCACTGCTCGGGTAGGACTGAATTAGTAGGAAACATTCTATCTTCTCAAATGTGGACATTTACTGAAATATTCGGATACATTCTCTCAGCATGACGAACATTACTGTGCAAGTACGACACATTGTTTTCAGACGGGGTGGGGGTGGGGTGGGGGGGGATTACTGTTCAGGGGTCATGTTCCCAAAGTTATGACAACATCATGAGTGAGTGATTATGGAGTTTAACAACAACACTGTTAATGCATACAATCATGGTTAGTTGACATATTAACCTTCTCCCTGCTGAATAAAATCAAAGTCTTCTATTTGTGCATGTGATCGGGCAAGTTAACTCGCCTTCAGCAGGGAGAGGGTTAAACAAATCAAATGTAAATACTTTTAGGAAAAATATGTTTAACCATGAAGTATGTCAACTAACCATAAGATTTCGAATATTTTAAAATAACAATTCTTTTTTTAAAAATTATTTAAAGGCATAATATCACAGATATTTATGGTTGTTTTGGACTAGTTCTTAGCTATAACTGTAAAGTACATTCACT
>JAVCKZ010055082.1:0-16741 GCA_034780755.1 Lepetodrilus elevatus | reverse complement strand
ATGAACGAGATGGCCTGGAGGAAGAAGCCTGTCGACCTTAACCTGTGGTTAGTGACCCTCACTAGTTGACCTTGACCCGTGGTTACTGACCCTCACTAGTTGACCTTGACCTGTGGTCAGTGACCCTCACTAGTTGACCTTGACATGTGGTCAGTGACCCTCACTAGTTGGCCTTGACCTGTGGTCAGTGACCCTCACTAGTTGGCCTTGACCTGTGGTCGGTGACCCTCACTAGGTCTACCAATGAAAACACAGATCTTGTAACATAAAACAGTCATGTGTCTACAATCTGCCAAGAACCTGTAACCATCTACATACAGTTTGTAACAAAGTTGTGCATCATTCAACACAGATCTGGCTTCACAAGATATAAAACCTGCAAGATCATGCACACTTCAGAGTGTAATTTTGTGTGGTTCATATATTTATTGTCAGTTAATGTACTGTTTGTCTCTACTGTTTGTAGGGTGGACGGTTTTCAGAGTCAGAGGTACGGGGCGGCCAACAAATACACAACAAATGCTTGGCAGCTTCTGAAGGTACAACACTTAGTAGTTATTTCTTAGTTATTTCTCATCTTGTTCCATGTTATAATTGAAAATATTCTAGATTGAAATAAAATATTTGGTAGGATATTTGTGCGACACATTCACTAAGCTGGTACAGCACTGAGTCATATACTGATGTGTGTACATTTGACACCAGGCCAGTGTCTACACTCTCAAGCACGCACACTCGGACGGTAACGGTGTCACTATCACCAAGAGGCCATCTTTGAAAGATTCAGAAATCGTAAGTACATGCACATTTGTAATGTTAGATGACTGTCTCATTCAATCAAATAACTAATTTTCATGATATAGATGTTTCCATTTTCCTTTGTAATTGGGGCAAATTAATAATGCACTCCTAATAATACTCATAAAGCATACATGACAATGCATTACGAGAAAACAACACACACGTGTTATAGTTGGACTGCACACCCTGGAGAGATATATTGTATTTTACCTCGTCGCAAATGGGTTAAAGATTCCAGCAGCGACGTTATTATATTTTACCAGGTGTGGTACATTATGTCTTATTTTTTACCAGGTGTGGTACATTGTATGTATTGTATTTTACCAGGTGTGGTACATCATTAGGTATTGTATTTTACCAGGTGTGGTACAAGCCAGAGCAGTTATTCCAGGCGTGGGACAACATGGTCAAAGCTGCACAGTCTCCTGACCTGGCAAACAGCACGCTGTTCAGGTACTGTCTGTCTGTCTGTCTCTCTGTCTGTCTGTCTGTCTCTCTGTCTGTCTGTCTGTCTCTCTGTCTGTCTGTCTGTCTGTCTTGTAATCCAGATATGACCTTGTATTCTATGACCTTGTATTCCATGACCTTGTATTCTGGATGTGACCTTGTATTCCAGATGTGACCATGTATTCCAGATATGACTTTGTATTCCAGATATGACCTTGTGGACGTCACCAGGAACAGCCTACAAATTCTGACAATAAAGTATTACCAGACCATAGTTGCTGGCTACATCTCCAACAGCACTCAGTCTTTGAAGTAAGTAGGGCAAGGTTAACATTCAGCGTATCAACTAAGTAGATCTAGGTCAAAATTCATTAAAACAGGAGGCTTATGGTTTACAAGTTATGAATGAAATGTGACATTCTAAGCCAGTTATTCTTGACTAAACCCTTGGAATGATCATTTATTACTCTCACATCTTTTTATGTTGTCAAAAGTTGACATTTTATGGATATCTGAACCAGGTGTTTGGTCAAGTGAGTAAGCTAACTTATACTTTGTATTAAACCACAACTGGATGGTACGAGTCTCCCTGGTTTTCTTTGTAGGAATGGAAGTCTCTGGATGGAGGAGACACTGAGTGACCTTGACACCCTCCTGGGGTCAGATCCTCACTTCCTGTTGGGGTCATGGACACAGAGCGCGTTCAAGTTCTCGACAGGCGTCAACGAGACAATTCTTTACGATCTCAATTCCCGTAACCAAGTGACTCTCTGGGGCCCACAAGGACAGGTTGGTGTTACATATACTCTGGAGAATTTTGAAAGGGGGTTGGGGGTGGCACTATAGTGACAATGGTAGAATGTTTGGTAGAGATTCAGCTGATAATCTGTAATACCCAGACACACATGAAAAGTTATGTTGCATATTGAAGTATTACAAATGGTATTTCTTTTGCCAAATACGTGTAGGTTTGGCATGCCAAGTTACTTCTGTCAGCTAAATTGCTTTATTTGCAAGCTACCTAGCAAATTTCTAGTCAATTTGCGCTGGTGACCAGATGGAAGTAAGCCGGGTTGTTTTATTTGCACTCAGACTGTCATGTGACATGGGTGTGCATATTTCAAAGCAGCTAGCCACTTTCTGATAAATCTAGCTACCCTAATGTTTCAGTTGCCAGTTTGGTAAGCATCTTTCTATTAAACATCCTTCCTCAGTTACTTCCCTTTAGTAAATTTCCGAAGTTTGGGATCTTAGAAATGTTGTCTTCATACTCAAACATAGTGCTTCAATTATTTAATATCCTGAGATTTTCGTTTCATATTTAAGATTCGAGACTATGCAGCAAAACAGTGGTCAGGGTTGATAAAAAAGTAAGTGAAAAAAACTATTTCAATTTGATACTTATACAGAAGTTTATTCTTTTGAACTATTCACTGGGAGGTCTGGCAAGTTTCCGTGAGTTATTTATCTCTGTACAGGAGTCCATTTATTTTCACTGGACGTGTCTTGTGGCCTGCAGCTCAGACTCGTTTTTTTTGTTGAAATCACAATTGTCTGTTGCCATGCCTGTAGTGGATTATGTAGATAAAATTCACTGAACAATGAATTCCACAACTACAATGTTGTGTTGCTGTATTCATCGTGTGTGTTTCTGACCAGGTACTATCTACCAAGATGGCAGTTGTTTGGTGCCATGCTCTTAGATGCTGTGGTTAATGTAAGTGGGAACTTTTACTTCCAATACAAATAGCATTTCCATTGCTCCGTAATTTTGCGGCAAATCTAAATAATGTTCAGGGTATTGTTTCATGAAGCTCTCATATCTAGTACATGACCATAACTACTCTCATAGCGATGTCATTATATACATGGCGATCAGGCATTAATTAAAAGCGCTCTCGTCTAATAGTGGATGCGAGAGCTTCGAGAAAAGATACCGACCCACTTCATTTAGTAGATTTACCATTATATTAACTGAAAGTAATTTTTCGTAAAATATAAATATGGTACATTTAATCAAATTACAATGTCATGTGAATATTTAGTATTTTGTTACATATATTGTATGTCCTCTCTGGGCTTGTGGCCTTTGACTTTGAAGTAATGAACTCATTAATGTCATGCGAGAGATGTTGTATTGTACAGCGCACCAAGTTCAACTCGGATGCTTATAATAAGAAGACCTTCGACACAGTGGAGCTTCCCTTCAGTAACGACCACACCGTCTTCCCAAACATGCCATCAGGTCAGTGCGACATTTAGCTGTTGGAGTTGTTGTGCATTTATTGATTTCAGTCGTGCTTGAACTAGTTCAGAGTTTATATTCCCTTATTACCACGGTGATAGAAACTAAGTTTAAAAGGTATTCGACCAAATAGTGATACAAATAACAAATGTTATGAATTTCTACTCGCCCTCAAGATACTTTTAGCATTGGGAGAAATGGCCCGGGCTAGCGGGAGAGTGGTAATTGCGATCCCTGTTATCACCCAACTGATGGACTGAGAAGAGTTATGTTCCTAAATTATGATAATACTAACAATCTTCTTTTCCAAATGGTTTAATTTCAACTAATCTATTAAATATCTGTTGCAGGCGACTCCATCAAGATTGTGAACATGCTTTACAAGAAGTATCGCCCAGAGATGGCGTCCGCGTTCTTCGACCAGTTCCCCAACAAGCCGACGCAGGACACGGCGATCTCTCCAGACTTCTCCAGACAATGGGGCCGAGCCTATGCTTAGAGAGTGTAAACCACAAGTATTTCTTCGTAGTATTATAGTGTTTAGATTGTATAAATGAGATTATCATTGTGTGGCTACGAGCTTCAACCTTAGGAGCTTTAACGACTAATATAAAAAATTGTTTGTCATTTGCAGTAATCACAATAATTGTTTAGCGGAATATTTTGTCACAATTTCATTATGGTGTTCACTGTGACCTTTTAATGTAAAAAAATGGTGTTATCATACTGTTATTGAGTTGTAATTATATTTTTACTATAGTGCCACATTTTAGCATGAAATAGTATGAAATTGTGACACGATATATCGGACGTATATCAAATATTAATGAATACTTATTGAATTGTGCGTTTATGTTTATGCATAGCAATTACTTTGTTGTAGCAGGGAAAGATACAAATTGTGATATATCTTAGTACGGTAATACCAAGGTGCAAGCCATTTCCTGCTCAAAACTTACATGACATGTTGCAGTCAAGAGAGGCAGACTGGTTTCTGTCTGGTATAGTGCAGCCTGAACACAGTCCAGTTCTGGCCAATATATTACAGTTAACTATAGATCCATTGGGTCCATTTTTGTTGTTAACCCTCTCCATGCTGAAGGCAACCGGAGATGCCCTAATGAGCAGTGTTTTTGCCTAATCTAATGTGATTGTTACAGATCTCTACTTAGTCAAAAGCATTTTATTTTGATTGTACATAACATATTTTAGTGCAATTTGTGTATAATGTCTTGGTGTTTTCTTATGCTCCAACACAAAGATCAATTGGCAGTCAGTGTTTATGATCGCCGAACAATGCTAATAAGATGAGCGGCAATCAAGGGTCTCGCATCCCAAACACAATGCTGATGAGTACCACCAGTCTCTTAGCGTTTTTGGTATTAGACTGGTTATTGTTTATCATGGGTACTATGTTACAATATACTAGTCAAAAGCATTGGTAAAATAGAAGACCTTATGAAAAGTGATTAGATTTTAGTACTTTACAACTAACTACTACTTAGGAATTCCTGTCTAGCTATCAATAAATACTTATTATAGAATTTGTATCTTTGTCACAATTTGAAAACCTTAGTAGTTGACATATTTTCATGTTTACCACTTCTATGCAATATATGGTCATTCATACATGTACTTCAATTATTTTTATACTATTTTATTATTGCAAAACATTTTCTTAAGTACTGTACATGTTTCACATGTAGTGACATTTTACAAGTTTTCTAAAATAAATAAATGTTGCTATTGCTCTCACATTCCACACTAATTCACAGATATACATGTAATGTTGTCTTCAATGCCGTGTATTGTACAAAAAGCATGTGCGAGTGAATGAAAATACATATACGAGCATTTGTCTCCTTGATCAAGTGCCGTCCAAACATCCTACTGGGTTCCAGCCTCGTTACCAACTCTTACTGGGTATCCTTTACCTGTTTACAGGGAGGTAGTTGTTGTGTACACGTTGCAGTTACTTTAGTAGCGGCTTTTGGAATGTTCCTCAGGGAGTTGAGACGTTGGATCAATATGAGATTCATTGATTGTAATTCCAAATTGACAAATATCCCTGTAAAATAAAATACATCCTTGTAATATTTAATTCATTCCTTGTGGGCATCGTTGTTGTGTGCATATCACCCTCAAACTTTCACGTTGTAGAATGGTATCGGGAACGAATAAAGTGAGTATATCACCCACCAGGTGGAAAATTTGTTGTTATTGAAATGAAGACGCGTTTTCTGATGACTGCTTTTTTCCTTTTCTTTTGTGAGCAAGGCAGAAACACGTATGTTTGAATAGATAATTGCGGGACTATTCGAGTGTGTTTTAGAAATATAAATAAAGACAAAACACGCGTTTCCTGACGACTGCAACAGCACAGTTTAATGACGGAGCAATGAAGTCACGGTAAACATATGGCGATGATTGCTACAGCAACGTGTCAACTGGCTATGTACAAAGATATGACTATACATCTGACTGTAGAACACAGCGCCACAGCAACATCAACAAGACAGCTTTGTGATATTTACAATGACCCATTTCATAACATGAACATTCTAAAATTGCTAACGTAAAATATATCTCCTCGCAGCGGAACCGGTTTCAATACACCAACAGTGGGATAACTTGGCAGGAACAACGCCCTCACAGACTCAAACCTGATCAGGATTAAAATATTATTTGAAGCATGCTCAGAGTGGCTAGAAGTAGATTTAACAATGACATACTTTCTACTAGGATAGTTAGTTTTCAATATCAAAGAAATACTGAAATTATATTGACATTTAGTAATTCCAAATTAATAAATTACCGGTAACATTACCAATCTAATCAGAAGTTCAAACATTTCAGAAATGAATGTGTTTCATCAAAATGAAAAATTGCATTCCTTCTTAATTGAAGCTTGGCAGTACTGGTTGGTAGAATTCAATGAAACGCTACATTGCACAATGTACTATATAGAATTAGTTGCCATTTGTCAGTTTCTTGGGGAAAATAATTGAAAAGCATGCTTTATACACAATTGCAAAACTTGTGGACATACTTGTATGAAAGGTGTTTTATGTAAAAGCTATGATTTTGTGTAGCAGAAACGGTGACCGCAAAATGTTTTTATTCATAGCATGTCGTAATAATCGTACTGGGTACAATACCATACCTAAAATAGCAACTCTCCCTCAACAGTGGAAATAGAAAATCCAGTAAAAAATTACTAAAATACACATGATTTATGATTCCAAAACACTGAACTTAATTGAATATCACAAATACTAACCATTTGGGATTAACATATCCACGATATGATTACATGAAAAAAATAAACAATTGAAGAGAACAAATCACATGATCTAACTGGGAGGAAATAATCCTGCAATAATGGCATCCATGGAGAATATTATAAGGAATAAATAATAAATCTAACGACGCCACTCACAAACATAGTCCATCCATTGCATTCTGAAAAAGTTAAATCTTCAAAATGACTATGCTTACTGAGCCAGTTCACACTATACTGAAAGCAAAACCAGAGATTGGAATTAGACCAAAACTAGACTCCCCAATTAATTTGGGCAAAAAGAGGGGCTGGACACGGAATAGCCAGAGGTCAAAGGTCAATACACATATGACTGTGAGGAGTCTTACAACTAATGTTGAAGGACATTTAGGATGACAGCCCAGGCTGTGCTGTCAAAATATTCGAATTGGATCCAAAACATATTACTGTATTAAAACCCCGTTCTAAATAACTGTTCAATTGAGATTAATTTATTTATATTTTTAATCCTTTGGGAGATTGCATATGGGCAAAATATTCCTGCAATGTTAAGGAATAGATTGATCTTAATGTTCTTAAAACAAATTTACCCACTGATTATTTTGTTCAACAACTTATTTTGTTCAACAACTTGTGATTCGAGTCATTTATTTTAGCACAAATTTCTCATCCCAAAATAAAATATTTGCAGAAATTCTGAGAATGCATTTAATGTTATTATGTCTGTCTATTTATAGAAAACTTGCAAGAACTTGACACAAATCAGCAGGAAATACTACTAGTAATACAACAGACCGATAGAACCACGGTCATCTGACTAACATATATCCCGCGTGTGAACTTGCTGCTTACAATAGGACAAGGAATACACATCATCATCAATCTACCAGCAAGCAAATTACAGCATTACTAGAACTGCCCACGATGCGAGGATAACTGCCCACGATGCGAATCCTCGCTATCACCAATAGACTTGATTATGACGAGTAGTTGCCACGTTTACATCCCTCGTGTTCCTGGAAGCCGTTCACAGAGCTGTGTTGCCATGGCAATATTACGACGCAAGACTTCAGAACGAGCTGGACAAACAGCGGAACCAGAGATACTCGTATTTCAACAAATCATTTCTCAAGAAGTCACTCTCTCTTAATGGATAGCACTTCCTCTCTAACAATAACAATCTGAATAAAAAATAACTATGTTCAAGATTTCAGTCCAGTATGCAACTGGCTGGCGGTTTGTGAATGAACTAGTACCTACATTTAAGTAAATATATAGCACTATTTCAGCACCTAATCTTAGAATATATCTTGTCGGTACGGACATAAGCAGACAAGGACTTCAGTAATCTACAAAATACCACAGCACCAAAAGGACATCACCAATGTATTGGTTTGAAAAATAGAAAAACGTTCTGTGACATATATAATAATACTCTATTTGTTTCATTTACAAGTATACTATCAATTGTAATTCTAGACGTCTCTATACAAGTAATGTACAACTTACAAGTTTGGTACAACTATATACTTTGTACAATAGAGATGATAACAGTGTGTGTAGACTACTGTATATTGCGATTATTAACATATTATGACGATAAATTGTGGATCATACAGAAAATAAGCTGAAATTACACTTCAGATAAAGTTTGGTAAATCAAAAGCTCCATTAGGACAAGACAAGAGTCCTAGAAAGAAATGTATACATTTAGTGTTTGGTTCATCTAAACATTGGCAAAAGATATATTGACAATAATTCTAATATGCCAACAGGCATTATTAGTATAAATTTGAGATAGCATGATGCTACATTAACTGTCAATATTTGGGCATTTCCGGTTGCCTTCAGTGATGGTAAGGTAAAGCAACATTTACTCGATCAGGAAATGTACGATTATGATAAAGTAAGTTGTCATGGAGTAGAGAAAACCTAATGATAGCGTCGTAATGATAGACATGTCTGCCAGTATATATCATAACATATATTTATTACTGTAGTTTGCAAATGTACCACCCAGCAGTATGACTGTATGAGGTCTGTACTCAATACTAATACCAAGGACACATCGGCGATAGCGAAGTCGGAGAATGGTCACACTCAGGCAGTGAAATGCATTCAGTCGAATGATTATGGTAAAAGTTTCGATGATATCCTGTTCTTGTATCCCTATGAAACATTTTAACACTTGTCAGAGAAAGTCTAGTTATCGTTTCCAGTCAGTTTCTTTACAGCAAGAGTGAAAATTATCCTAACGTAATAATGGCATTGTATTTTCTATTCATGAAAGGAAACCATGTAAAATATGTACAATAATTACACATTGACACTTAAAATGTATCTTCTATTAAAATCTCTTCTTTTACTCATAATGGTAAAATACTGCAACAACTACGAGTTTTCTTGAACTTAAATATCAAAGACAAAACATATCTTGAGCATTTTCATGAGACAACTCATATTTAGATGGATGTTGACCAATCACAGGATGAGAAACACTGGATCTTGGCAAGTCAACCAATGAAAACATCTGTTACACTTCAATGAGATCAAGGCAATGCCAACTATAGAAGTCCATGTTGTCTATGCACAATCCACTAGCCAATTAGCATTGGTAGCACTGTGATATCACAATTGATATCATCTAACACTTCCATATACTGTATCCATCTTTGATATCCTTCCAATGCCTGCGAGAAGTCGATTGTCACCAAGTCAAAACATCAGACAATCGCGTGAGCAGAAGTGTCTTGCATTGACTGCACAAGACTGGTGTGGAATGTTGGGTGTCACATAACTATCCTCAGAGAACATAAAACTATTATCACAATCTCTTTATCACCCACCACAATGCTTCCTAACATATCTCCACTCCATTGAATCTTCAATTTGG
Source organism: Lepetodrilus elevatus (assembly GCA_034780755.1). Lineage (NCBI taxonomy): Eukaryota > Metazoa > Mollusca > Gastropoda > Lepetellida > Lepetodrilidae > Lepetodrilus > Lepetodrilus elevatus. Next base: position 7,075 of record JAVCKZ010055082.1, on the reverse strand, counting down.
TTGTTCAGATGCACATATACATATTATATGTAAATATATACACACACGGGGTCAACAATAGTATTATTTCCTATCCGTGAACAGGTTTACTGTATTCCTCACTTTGGCATGTCGACGATGAACACTTATTCTGTGTAGTAAGCACATGAACTGGTTTACAGGAGCAAGAAATCCTTGCCGAAAAATAGCGGAAACTTTCTGGTATGTACAGACAGAGAGAAGCACCTTTGAAGAAAAATACAACACAGTGTTGATCTGCTAGAGGTCCAGAGTGTTCGAATGTTTCTTCTCCTGGAGAGAAGCTTTCCTCTGAACAGGCAGTTTTTCAGCAGAACTCGGGTGAAGCCTGTCAGGCGAGAGGGCGCGTCTGAGCAGTGGGGAGCTGGGTTCGCAACTCTTCGGTCTCATATGGGTTTTCTTCCCGGAGGAGGCTGGGGGCGCGGCCGTCTGCCCGAGGATCGGGGTGTTCAGGTACGAGGGGATCGTCTGCTGGGGCAGGTTGCAGCTGCCGGCCTGGTGACCTTGAACACACGCCAGCGGGGACGGGCTGCGAGCGGGGGAGGAAGCCAGCGGGGAGGGGGAGGGGGTTCGCGCTAGTGGGGAGAGTGGGATGTTGTGAACGGACTTCCGCCGGTGGGGGGACTTGAGGCTCTGAGACTTCTTATGCTTGTTGACGACATGCAGCGAGCTGGGTCGGCCGAGGTGTGCCGTGTTGGCGGGGGAGTTGGGCGCGCTGGACCCGGGGGAGCTGCTGTTGGAGCTCATATTGGCGGAGGAGTCGGGAGTCCAGGGGATCGTCAGAGGAGGCGACCGACCAGACTTTGTCGGCAGAGTCCCGTCGCCGATGGAATGAGACCGGAAACTCCCACCCAGCGACCTGCCCGGGGTTAGCGGAGACGCTGGGTGCGCGATGTGTTCGCTCTTCTTGGAGCTCAGCCTGCGGAGGAGAGATCTGCCGGTCTTCTTCTTGTCGCCGCGGTCTCGCTGTTTCTTCTGCTTGGACCGCTGCTTGACCATCTTCCCAGGGTGCGCCTTCTTCCGCGTGCCGGTCTTGATGGACGTGTTCTCGATGGGCGTACTGCGGATGTAGAAGACGTTGCCGCTGCTCATCAGCTGCACCACCTGCGTGTGGAACAGGTTCTCCACTGGCGTGTCGTTGATGTGCGTGATCAGGTCGCCAGGACGAAGGCCGGCCTCGAAAGCAGGACTGTTGATCGTCACGTCCTGAAAACAAACAACAGTCGGTTAGCCCTCCATATTAATAAAGTCTTGTTTCTGTTGGGGCTTTTAGAGCTGCTGCCCACTTTGCTAATATTACATTGTCGATTTAACTCTCTCCATGCTGGAGGCAACCAGAGATGCCCTAAAGAGAAGAGCCTGTATCTAGTCCAGCAGGGAGAGGGTTAATGCTTTATGTCGCTGTGAGAATATTTCATCAATACACGATGAGCTAATATTACAGCTTCTCAGTCTGCAACATCTGTAACACTTAGCTACGTAGCAAACCTGCAAACACTGATTGGTACTGACGAACCAAAGATGATAATTGTCTTACAAGAGGGCTCAGACGTTTACAGGATCCCCGAGGGTGTGTGGGTACCATGGCGGACACTTACAGTGACGATGTGCTGGATGGTGTAGACGTCGGTTGTGCCGATGTACACGCGGATGGACTGGAAGTTGAAGCCGAAGCCCCTGGCGCCCCTCTTAACGACGACGGGGGGTTTGAGACTGCGGGCGATGGGGGATGAGTCTCTGTTTGGGGAGCCGTCACGTGAGCTGGTGCTAGAGCCAGAACCTCCCGGTGAGGCCGCCGCAGTCGGAATGGTGAAATCTGAAACAGACGGGCTCGATTAGTTGCTGCTCAGTGGTATGCACTTTCACTGGATCTCATTACTCCATGGTGGATTATTACTTCAGAAATGTGTATACTGGTTCTTAATATTTCAAAACTGCTCATATTTTCCTATTATAAGACAGATCTGGTGCACACAGCCCAGGCTGATGCTGACCTCCAGAGTGTATGAGTAGTGTGAGTGCCGTGGCCGACGCGGACTTCTGCATCCCCAGCTTCTCCCCTCCAGCCGGCGACGTGGCAGTCTTCTTCTTCTCCACCTCCTCCGGCTTCTCGCGACCCTCGTCCACCGGCGACAGCTCCTTGGAGCCGCACGACCGCTCCTCTTCTGACGAGATGGCCAACCGCGGGATGATGTTCTTCAGCGATGGCTTGGAGCGCCCCACCAGCGGAGACCCGCACGAGTCGCTGTCGGTCTGGGACGAGTCCGAGATGCTGGTGGTGTCTCTGGAACGTGGGATACTGGAAGGGTAGAGTACGTGGAAGTTAGACATTGTGTTTTTGATAGGCAGGACTTGGTTGGATATTTTGGGAGTTGCTGATTGGCTTTTGGTTGACCTATGTTTTATACGACCACAGAACAATACAGGCAACCTAAGATTACCTACTGGGACTCTCCTGTATATCGAAATCATCAAAATTACCAAAAGCATCAAAATTTGGCAAAACTTCTGGAAATATTCAACATTAATAATTACACTTGCCTTATTTCCACAGCAGCAAAGACATCTTCGTCTAACTTATTGTTACTGCCGTCTGTTCTGGAGTCGGGCGTGTCAACCCCTCTGTCGATGCTGTTTTTCCGGAACATATTCCGAACTTCTATGGATCCCTCGGAGCTCTCCGATTGGTTGGAATCCTTCCTCTCCAAGGCACGTTTCTCCAGAACCCGGGTTCGGAAGTCCTCGGCACTGGAGTGTCTCCGCCGGTCTCGCTCCAGATCCAGTTGATACGGGGACAGCTGAGAGAGAGAAACAATCTGGTCAGTACGACGAGACACTGGTATAACACATCCTCACTGAATGCTAGTCATGACTGTGTTCAACAGATACTGAACGAGACAACTCTCGCAAACTTAGTGAGTAATGCTATGAGAAAACAAAGATCCAGCAAACAACCAGTTAAGCATAGGGGGAAACTCTTACTGCGAGTATGACAGAAAGTTCACAAATCAATTGCACTGTTGATCGCGAAATAATGATTTGTTGCTTAAATTTGCTACAGGAATCTTACATCCATTCACAAATATTTGTTGAATGCATACCTGGTCAAGAGATTACAAAACATTTCAAGTACGATATCATTCTCAAGATAAAATTTTATACGAGGATTTGTGAACAAAACAACGAGTTGAGCATGAAATCATACTAAAATGTTTCGTAATCTCAGGGCTTGTTCTTATTACAGGACTGTTTCCTTAATTTACCATGGAACATTTCTGGAATACCACCTACTCCTTCAAGTTTTCAATCTTGGATTACCTACACTTTCTAGCTCTTCTATCTTGGAGTACACGCTTAATCTACAGTACCACCTACCCCTTCGTGAATCTCTTCTATCTTGGTGTAGACCTTGCTGTAGCGCGGACTGCAGGAGGAGAAGCTGTGGAAGAGAGGGTCGTCAGCATCGTCCTCCGTGTCCTCCGCCTCCAGGTCGTGGTTGTACCGGTCTGTCCGCGCTGTGGGAGATAACATACACTTTGTACCACAATCAAACATATTAATCTATTATTTTTTTCTATTTTTTAGATATTTATTTATGCTTGAAAATCAGCGGAAGATTCTGATCCCTGTCAATTGTAGAAATTACTACTAAAACTCACTGTCGAAGTAACTGGTGTCCTCGTCGTCGTCTAACTGCGGCACAAACTCCGCCTTCTGTCGCAGTAGACTCTCCCAGTTGAGTCCCATGAAGAAGATGTGCTCCTTGACCTCGTGGGCGCCACCCGCGCCGATACGCAGGTGTGGGTCGTTGGTCAGCAGTCGCGTGATGAGGTCCTTGGCGTCATCTCTGCCCTGCCACTCGTCCTCCTCCGGCCACTCGATCTCCTCTGAAACATCCCGGAGTCCGCCGCATTAACACCACGCAACTACGTTGATACTGAATCACGGTCTTCCCAGTACAGGAAGTAGTATTATGACAGAGAACTTACTCAAATCAGATTGTCTTACTGGTAACTTTACACATCTACCACAGGGAATATTGCCACTCACCATGGATAACTTGTGCAAACAGACTCTCGGTGGTGTCGCCGAAGAACGGGACGCAGCCCACCAGGAACTCGTACAAGATGATTCCCATGGACCACCAGTCCACTGGCTTGCCTGAAACACACAGCACGGACACCTTCAACACTCTGCTCATGGTCACACATACATTGCAACATACGTGGGTACTTCTGATTAAATATCCTTCAAAATAATGTTATTCAAATTTCTGTGGATATGGATGTCAAAGAAATATAGATTGGTCGTAGTTCAGGTAGAAAGTCGGACTGGTGTATAGGCGATTACTATTGTATAGGTGACCACCCTGTATATTGGTGACTGCAGTGTCGGCAAATGGACAGGTACATTCATTAATGGTTCACTCGGACAACATATTTATTTACAATTGCAAGTGCAGTGAAGTTAAAATTGTCTATAATTTATGCAGTGTAGTGTTGTGTAGTGTAGTGTTGTGAGGAGTGTACTGACCGTATCCCTGTCTGAGGATGACCTCAGGTGCGATGTACTCAGGTGTACCGTACACCTGCTTGTCCTTGAACTGTTTGCGGTCCTTGTCCAGTGCGCCCTCGTACAGGTTGGTGGTCACTGAAGCAGGACGAGACACGGTTACGTACATTGTGTCATTCCAAACATGTCAGCTTGTACACGAAATAAACAAATTATACCAGAAAACAAAAAGCATTATGGAGCACACAACAATTATATAGCAATATGAAATATGTTGTCATTAAATCAAATAAAAATCACTTGAATACATTACATTCTTGACACAAGAGTTCACATGTATAATGATACAATGTGGACTTACAACTCATGAGACCAATCTTGGAAAGTCCAAAGTCTGTCAGCTTCACATGTCCAGTGGCATTGATTAGCAAGCTGAAACAGAGATAAACAGAACATTATCATTATCTCAACATAAACTTCACAACCATTTTCACAATAATCCTCATAAAAACTTCACAATTATCTTCACAAAAACTTCACAATCATTTTCACATACAACCATCTTCAGCAAAGTTAATTATGCGAGTAATGCGTCCAGTTGTTGATGAGTCGACTCACTTGTCAGGTTTGAGGTCTCTGTGTACAATGCCATAACTATGGAGGTACTCCAAGGCCAACACCGTCTCCGCAAAGTACATCCTGAGAAATACCAGAAAGAAAAATCAGAATTGAAATTTGGATAAAAATGTATAAAAAAAAAATATCGAAAGCATTTTGTGACATCAACTAGAACATATATCAGTGTAGGCAGGAGGAAACCTGCAACATCATAACATAGCAAGGTCATCTAACTTGGTACGGTCAAGTCAAAGGATAGAGGTTGTCTTACCTGGCGAGGTCAAGGGGCAGAGGTCCCACGTTTCTGACCAGTGTGGCACAGTCTCCACCCTCTACGTACTCCATCACCATACACAGGTGTTTCTGTGGGAGAGAAAACATGCAGCATCAGCACAGGCTCAGGGGCTTTATGTTGCAGAACACTTCTTGCTATTTTCTTTAGTCTTTTCAATATTAGGAATTCTTGCATGCTCATGTAATGTGTTCTATTGAATTTGTTCCTCAATTTGCATTTAACATATTTTTTTGGGGGGTGGGGGGTGAACTGACAACTTGTTTGCTTATACATCCCCCAAAAAAGAACATGCTATCAACTTTGTGATGAACATCAAAATAAATTCTATCCAGTATTGTAAAATAAATATGAAAAAAATACTTGTGTATTCAACACTGTTCTGTGCCTACCTTGGTCTCAAAGCTGCAGTACATGCTGACCACGAAGGGGTTGTCGGTGAAGGAGAGGATGTCTCGCTCCAGGAACACCTGCTCGATCTGGTTCCGCAGCATCAGGTTGTGTTTGCAGATCCTCTTCATGGCAAACCTCTGCTTGGACTCGCGATGTCGCACCAAGTACACAGCCCTGTGGAAAATATCAAGAAACATCAGAATCCAGAGACATTAGAAACATCAGCAGAAACATCAGAAACATCAGAATTATGAGAGACCAGAAACATTAGAAATATCAAATATCAGAGACCAGAAACATCAGAAACATCAGAAACAGTAGAAACCAGATAATGTAAAAGAAACATCAGAGACCAGAAGCATCATAACAATCAGGTCAGCAACATCAGAAAGATCAGAGATCAGAAACCACGTAACACAAAAGCAACATCAGAGGCCAGAAACATTAGAGACCAGAACAATCAGAAAGCAGAAACATCAAAGAAACATCAGAAAGATCAGAAAGATGAGACCACAAACATTAGAGACTTGTACTGTACTGAGCATCAGCAACATCAGGATCAACTCCACAGATAAGACTCGACAGATAAGACTCGACAGATAAGTCCAAACTAAAGCCAGGACGATACTCAAAATTTAAGATGAGCAGATTTACTTCAACAATGAACATTTCCTGGAATGAGGTTTAGAATAAAGCTAACATGATGAACTATTGACTTGAATCATCATGGATTGCTGATGTAAACACTATTGATAAAGCAATCTTTTGAAGTTTCATTGGATAGGGTTCATTCCAATCCATACATCGCAATGCTGTACCAATACAGTATCAACGTTAATGTACTTACGCATAAGCACCATTACTGATCAGTTTGATTGTCTCGAAATCTTCCTCACACGGCGGATTCTGTTTCATCAACTTTTGAATTTCCTTATTCTGAAAAATCAAAGGATATTTTTAGTTTGCATGAAAAAATATTTTCTGGTAACATTCATTATTCACACGATAAGGTTCTATATAGTTCTGTCCTACAGTTCTACTCTGTGGTTCTGCCCTAGGTTCTATGGTTCTGCTTCAAGGTTCTGCTTCAAGGTTCTACTCAATGGTTCTGCCCAAAGGTTCCAGGGTTGTGCTCCAGGGTTCTGCTTCAAGGTTCTGCCCAAAGGTTCTACTCAATGGTTCTGCCCAAAGGTTCCAGGGTTGTGCTCTAACGTTCTACTCAATGGTTCTGCCCAAAGGTTC
>JAVCKZ010055081.1:10580-31245 GCA_034780755.1 Lepetodrilus elevatus | reverse complement strand
ACTATCATCTTACAAGCCCAAAAATAAAGTCTGTAAACAAGTATTCCCTAATGAGAGAGATACTAAGGCTATGAATTCTTTTTACGGGAAGCCTACACAGCGTGGAACTAATATTAGAGTGTATGACTTGCCTTACGATTTAAAGTATGGTGAGTATACTGTTTCAAGAATCTCACTAAATGAAGCTTGTGCCGAAGCATTTTTAAACTTCTTTCAACAGATACTCGACCATTACGGTATTGATGAGATTAGACGACTTGGAATAGACAGATACGGGGGTTCTTTCAACTACAGAAAGATACGAGGGGGCAGACGTATATCTACGCACTCATATGGCTGCGCTATGGACTTGTTTCCTACTCAGAACTATTTGCGATGGGGCAGAAAAAAGGCTCTGTTTGCTAAGAAAGAATATGAGCCGATGGTACGTATTGCTGAAGCAAATGGACTGTATTCACTTGGATACAATCATGGGTACGATTATATGCATTTTCAGGCATGTTGGCGATGAGTTTAGAATTAATCATATCCATCGGGGTCATAGGAAACTTCATCTTACAACTCGTGTGGTTTTTCAGAGACAAGCCTAAACATTGAAGATACGTGCGTCATTCACGTTAAAAGGACAAAAACATAAACTCTCTTATCCCACAAGCCAAGATATACCTTCTTGGCTTGTTTAAGCCCTTTTTAAGAATAATATGATATTATTATAAATATTAAATTAAAGGCGGTACAAAATGGAGACATATCTAAGATTCTTAAGACTAGCACTAATTGGGCTGGGCAACGAGGCGGATGCTTACTTCCGGGAAAATCAAGGGGCTATAGTTTCTGTAGCTAGGGGTATAGCTAATTTACAACCCCTTACCGCTGAAACTATATATAGAGGAATCTTGCTAGACCCTTCTATGGTGCATGGTGGGAAACTCCCTAGAATAGAACACGTACAGTATGAGTCTTTCTCTAGTGAGATATCTGTTGCTAAAGACTTTGCAGACACAACCTCCTCTATATCTTCCTTTGTCATGCAAGTTCACCCTGATTACGTGGGTTACTTGATTAAAACCAATATTGAAAACGAAGAAGTCTTGTTTCATCATTCTTGGTTAAGAAGTTTAAATCTTTCATTAGAGTCTGTGGGATTAAGAAAAATAGATATCTGTGAGGACCAGAAGGAGGTCATAGTTGTTTCTAAAAATCGTGAAGGATTGTATAAGGCTGAGAATTTCTAAGGCTCTAAAGGGTTTCTAAGGGAATTTAGCCTATTCTATAAGAATTACCCCCAGATTAAGGTTACTTTAAGAATAATATGATATTATTAGGGTATTAAAGATAAGGTGGATTTATGAATAACGAAACACATACTAGAATATATGATGAATTTTTTGGCTGGGTGACGGTTGTTAAAACTGTCTCCTCTGCACAGGAAGTGGACGAAAAATTAAAGCTGGCAAGAAAAAAACAATCTGAGGACTTGTTTTCAGGTAAAACTTTGGATATGAATAATCCTTATATGGGGCGATATTAATGAAATTTATAACTGTAGATATTAAAGAAAATCAAAAAGAGAAGTATTACCCAAAGAATGCATTGCAATATATAGACCGGGATTCAACTGCGATGTTCCTTAATTACAATGATGACTTGGATGGTAGCGTCTATATGATGACAGAAGAGGTATTTAAGGCTGTTTCAATTTCGCTGGATATACACGGAATAGATTTTGTTTTACTTTCAAAACATGAGATTAAAATAAACATAAATAATTCATTGGGGGAACGACATTAATGGGTAATAAAAAACATATAATAGGTAAAATATTGAAATTGTCTAATATGACAGTGGAGAACGGTTGTACACAAGCTGAGGCTGAAAACGCTTTACGAAAAATAGAAACTCTTAAAAAACAATACTCAATCGAGACAGAAGACATTGACAACTCTAATATTGAACTGGGTGAGCACATGTTTTATATGGAGGTCGAAGGGTCTGAAACTAAGACTTACACTACTATCCCCTTTTGGGAAAAATACTTATTTTCTGGTATACTCTCTTCTTTTGGAGTCTATTTAGTCTTTAGCCGAGACCATAGTGGTGAGCAAGGCTTCTATATGTCTGGCGAAGTGGTGGATATGGAAATCGCAGAATATTGTCACGAAGTAGTCTTAAAACAAATGGTATCTGAAATAACCAAATATTGTAAAGACAATGAAATCCGTAGAAACAGTAAGCAAGCCAACTCATTCAAGAATACATTAGCCGTCGAGGTAGTAGAAAAACTTGATAAAATCTTAGCCGGCATATCTTCACCGCATAAAAATAAAACAATGAGAGAACACTCTGAGGACAAAGTGGTTCTTTACAAGAGCAAGTACTTAGCTAAGACGGGTAAAACAGTTACCCCTACGGGTAAAAAATACTCCTATAACCCTGATGCTAAATCCGCGGCAGAAAACGTATCTGTGTCAGCAGGTGTATCAGGGTCTGCATCTACCCCTAAACAAATTAAAGGATAAACATGTCAATAAAAAAAGATATCGAACACTTAATGCATATGTCAGAAGACTCTTTGGAAACAGCTTTTTTAATCTCTAAGCAAATGTCTGTGACCTCATCTATCAACGAGAAAAAGAAGCTATTGACTGAACTTCATGATTACTTAGGCTCTGATAACTTCAAAACCTTAATGAATACTATCTACAACCCTTTCTATACTTTAGGAGTTAAATCAATAGCAACCTCCTCTAAAGAGGGTCCAAAAGGATACTATGAAGCCTTGTCATATCTCCTAGAATATTTGAACGGAGACCTCTCCGCATTGGACTTTAAGACTGGGAGCTGGTCTTCATATCATGAGGGTGCAATCGATTTAATCGAATCAATCTTAAATAGAAACTGGGGCATAGGGCTTGGAACAACTGTTATAAATAAACTCTACCCCAAAACTGTACCTGTTTTCAACATCACCCGAGCAACGGACGCAAATTTATCTGAACTAGAGGGGGTCTTTACCGTCGAGATTAAATACGATGGAACTAGGGACTTCTTAGTTATACCCCCTGATTCAAAGCCTGAAGACTATTATTTTTTATCTAGAAACGGTAAGCAACTTCAGATGCCGACTTTACAGCTGCAGGTCTATAGTGCAATCCAAGATAACCCTGCCAAATTCGAAGAATTACTAAAAGAAGGACTTGTATTGGACGGTGAGCTAACTCTTTTTAACTCTGAAGCTTCTGCAGATAGAACATCTATCACAGGTCTCCACACTTCTGCAATAGCTAAGGCGGCAGGTAAGAACTCTAAATTAGAGCTAGGGTGGGACGAGGCTGTAACATTTAACATATTCGACTTAATCCCTTACCCAGACTTCTTAGACGGAGAGTGTGAGCTCACACTGGAAGTTCGTAAAGACTTGTTGTCACACTTCGAGGACGTTTGTAAAAACGTAAAAGTAACTGTTGCAGAGTCTGTGCAACTACCTAGAGATATTGATCAAGTAGAAACTATGTATTCGGACATATTGACTGCTGGAGGTGAGGGCTTGATACTGAAGGAAGCAAAAAGCTTGTACTCATTCAATAAAGCTCACAGCGGTTGGTACAAAATAAAACCTGTAAACACTTGTGAACTAAAGGTCATAGGGTTCACCCTTTCTCAAGATTCTAACTTACCAGAAGGTCTAGGCTCTTTAGAGTGCTCCTCTGACTGTGGAAATATTGTCGTATCTGTCGGCTCTGGATTAACTCTACAAGACCGGGGTTATGTCTCAGCTTCCAACGGGGTTGGCAATGACTATACAAAGATAGAAAACTACAACCTTGACGATTGGGTCGGAAAAATTGTCGAAGTCAAGTACTTTGATACTATTACCTCTAAGGACTCCGATGTAGGCTCGTTGTTCTTACCTAGGTTCGTTGGGGTAAGAGAGGATAAAAGCACTGCAGATAGCTTCAAGAGCCAGCCAGATAGTGGCAAATGGTTAATAATATAAAGAAAGAAGGAATTAAAATGCATATATTTAAGAAGACACCAAAAAATAAGGACTTTCCAAAAGGAAACCTCCTAACCCTATTAGCGGATAAACATCAGGAACTGGAACTAATTGGGCTAGAGCCTGATAAAAAGCTGAGCTTATTCACTTCCATGACTCATGACATACTATCTGACAAAAGGTACAAAGAGACTATGTACGATTTAATCTACCTAAAAGCCTTATTGAGTAGATTGAACTTAACCCCTATACCACACCTACACGGTAGACAAGAGATTGTCGGATTCTTGGAGACAGTGTACAACGAGGTCTCCTCTGCAAATCATAATCTATCTGTTTCAGAGTCTTTAAAAGAACTTCAAGACTCTTTTTCTGAATACCAAGAGCCTCAACAAGCCTCTATAGAGCTTTACGGAGAACCTGTGAAAACTATACCCTGCGAGGCTCTGCCTTTAAACTTGACTAAGGAAGAGCTAGAGGAGAACTTAGATGACATATTTGACATCAACCCTTAACTTGCATAAAGAGTGGTCAAGGAAATTATATGCCATCTAGAAAGACCTTAGAAGAAGCAACCTTATTGAAGAAGCAACAAGGAGAGAACTCAACCCTCTCTTTCAAAAGTTTCAATGGTAAACCTAAGCTTTACCACTTACGTGATTACTTGGCTGAAAGAACAGAGTCCTACCTAAAAGAGCGTCGCTCAAAACTAGGTAGAGCCTACTCTGTCAGTAATGTGACAAAGGTCTTTGAAGTCGATGACAAAAGTAAAACTCTTATTCTCTTAATCGAAATAAAATCTCTATCTACCCACGCTAATGTAAAACCTATCATCGGCTTTAAAACTCTAAAAGTTTTGTCTAGAGGTAGCAAATACTATACACAAAGACTATTGTTAAAAGTCAAACTATCTGAGTATGCAGATAGACCTAATCTCACAAATCTTAAAAAAGGCTTTAAAGAAGCTCGAGCCATGTACTTTTGTAACTGCATGATGTTCAACTTCTCTGGAGCTAATTACCGTGCAGGGAAATGGTCTCTATACCCTCAAAAAATAGCTGACCCTAAAATGCGTAAACCTCATGGGTCAAAAAGTAAAGTCTGTAAGCACTTGGCGCATATCTCTATTGACTTTAATGGCTTTATCCCTGAAATAAATCGTAGACTCAAACCTTTGATTAAATCTTGATTCTAAGGGTTGTAGCTTTAAGGTTGGTATGATATAATATGATATTATTTAATAAGGACTTAACTTGATAGAAATTTTAAAAAACGTAGTCACAGATATACTCGGGCTACCCTCTGATTGTGATGCAGAGATTCGGACCTTTGACACTCACAAAGTTATATTGGTCAGACAAGGGAAGTTCACCTTGCCAAACCTTGGCTATGAAATCACAGGGCTCACTAAGAATAAGGGTCTAACCTTCGTTGCCTTAAGATATTCTGAAGGGATTATTCTTACAGTGCTTGACCACTCCTTAGAAGGCGAAGACATTACTGATGAAGACTTTTCTTTTTTCAGTAACTTAGGGAAACTGACCATCTTTAACTCCTCTAAAAAAGAATTCACAACCTTCGAAGAAACTGTTATTGACGTACATGAGTTGATATCCCAAGAACCTTGTCGAGAGACTGGCAACTTGCTAACCTATAAAACTAGAGTCATTGGTTCGGAAGTTGCGGTAAGAAAAGGCTCAAACCGTCATACATTCATAAACCAAGAGGCCAATTTCTTTGAAGATATATCTGACTTCTATCAGGTAATCTCAGAAAACTTAAAACCAGATAGAATAGAACATACTGCCCATATAAGAGATATGGAGATAACTGAGCTGGTTGAGACAATCTGTCTAACCGAGCCTTTAAAACTGGTGGCAACTTTTATATCTTCAGACTCCGAAATGTCTGACTTAATAAAGAGAGCTTTACAATACCGTAAAACACACCCTCCAAAACTGACCGCAAGCACCTATTGGGAAAAGGCAGTAGCCCCTTACCCTCAGCTGTCTTTCTACCGCAATATTGACTGGGATAAAGTTTCTGACTGTTTAATGGAGCAATCAGATGACAGGGAAAGTTACCGAGAAGTAGCAACTCAAATTGGCTATTCAGGGGGGAACGGCTACGGAGGGCATATCCCTGAAATATTCTTCGCAATGTATCTAATTATATCTGACGAAACAGCACAATATATTGAACAACTTATCTACAAGGATTTAAAAAATGGATAAATACTTATTAATCACACCTGGCAGTCTAGACAGCACCTTGACCTTGACCACTGGGCAAATAAAACAAAGGTTAGAGCAAGCTTCTGTACCTCACATATGTTGGGTAACTCCCGTCGGAAGACGAAACATCATTAGTTTCATAGCAATATCTGTGGACGAGATTCTAGACAGGGGTAAAAAAACTTACGTACCGAGCTATTGGCAAACTGTTAAAGAACAAGTCCAAAAGAATGAGAACGTACACTCCTATGCTATTATAAACACTATTGCAAAACAAGCTCATGCTAAGCTCTTTTCAGAAGCTTATAACACTGAGGGAACTCGCTCTCATTGGGAAAACTCCTTTACAAAAAAGGATAGTGCCTTAGCATACGAACTAAGAGATAAATTTTACGTAGACCAAAAGAAAATTCAACTGTAATATTAAGGATACTTTAATAATAATATGATATTATATAAAGTAAATAAATTAAAAAAAGGTAGATACCATGGCAAAAGAAAAAGCAACTAAAAAGCAAAGACTAGAGGAGCTAGAGTCTCTAATAGTGGCACACTCTGACTCGAGCACTCCGGACTTAATAGAGTCTTATATAAAACTGTTTCAGATAAATGAGAAAAACGACTTGTTATCTATGTCTCTAGATGTTACTGAGACAGGTTTTCTAATCACTAAGAACGGGTTTTCATTACCTTTAATGTTACCCCAAGAGTCTGACCTTAAATACACTTTGTATCTCTTGAACTCTATTTTAGCACCTGGGCAAATAATCCCACTAAATATTGTGGGAATGTACCACAGCCTAAAATACAGTCTGTACTTAGAGTCTGAAAACTCTGTAAAGTTCATATATACATTAATGGAGTTCCTAGCCTTTGGTAGAAAAGCACCTAACATCGAATACGAAAACTATACAGCTTCCAACACTGACCCTTCTCTATCTTGGGACAATTTATACCTATTAGTTGAGAAGCTTGTCGAGAACCCTGAAGACGAATCTCATATAGGGAACTTTATATCTGCAATGCAAAACCTAGCCCCTGACTCTTGGAAAGTGTTATCACCTCTCTTTAATAGGGAGTCTCTCAAAAAGAATGGTATAACACACTCTTCTAATATAGCGGGTGAAAACGCCCCTGTCAACAAAGACGTCGCAGAAGAGATACTAACCCTATTGTACAATCTCTTTAAAGACATTGAAAACTCGGCTGAAGACAAAGCACCTGCAGTGCAGGACGACCCCGAGTTCGAGGACGAACCTAAACAAATAGAGGAACCTGTAGAGGACGAAGCAGAGGACGAAGAAGACGAGTTCCTGGACGACGAGGAGTTTTAATGCCTAACTTAAAAGAGCTTATAGCTTATACGGTGGAGAGGGACAGCTATTTCGCAGGTCTGTTCTGTCATCTATTTGAAACAGGGGTTGTAGAAGACTTCTCAATCATTGACTTCCAACTTGGACGGGCTACCGAAGGCGTAAACCCTTTGGCATGGGACGAGAGTCTCACCAATTTGTGCATTGACCGGAACTTGCCTATACGACTTGAAAAAGAACCTCAAGTCTATTATGCCCTTTCTGAGTTCCTAATCTATCTAGAAGGCTTGGACGTGAAGTCTTGTGATTGTACCTCTGAACTCTGCAAGGAGTGTTGGGGTCTGGGTTACTTGCTTAAAAATGACTGGGCTACCTATGAAAATAAAACTAAGTAAGTCCTCTTTCAAGAGCATACAGGCTGGAATGCTCCTTTTCTCTGATACTGCAAACAATTCCGTACAAGTCTTTTTCAACCCCCAAAAGAAAAACAACAAGATACAACTATACCATAATGGGGTCTTGCTAATATCTAAAAATAAGTTCAACCAAATAAACCAGTGGTTCGACTCTAACCCTGAATTCAGGCTAAGTTCACTGTCATATGAGTAAAAGGCAAACCCTTGGCATTCAAATCTAAAATATACTCTTTTAAACCTTACCAAGACCGGGCATCTGAGTTCACCATTAAGAACAAAAAGGTTCTTCTCGCTATGCCCACCGGCTCTGGAAAGACCTTAACTGCCTTACAATCCATCTATGAAACCTTCCCTAAAAACAAACTCATATTGTGGGTGACTGAAAAAGTGGCTATACCTGACACTTGTGAGGCGTCTGCCCAGTTCTTTGAAAAAGGGGACTTTAACCCTTGGGATACTAGAGGTTATACCTTTCCTATGCGAGAAGCTCAATATTCTGAAATATATGACGGGAATATAGACTTAATGGTTATGACATATGCCCTGTTTAGGAACGATAGGGACTTCTTAATCTCTTTGGGTAAGGCATTGAAAGAGCGAGGAATTAACCTCGTGTTGGTGCTAGATGAAGCATCTGCTATTAAGAAAACAACATCTATAAACCACCAGGTAGCTAAGGAAATAAATAAATTAGCAGACATGACTATTGCACTAACTGCAACGCCTATAAGCTCTAAGCTTTTTGATATACATAATATCATCTCTAACTTAAATCTGAAGTGGTATATGACTGACTATGACTTTGAAAAAAACTTTACTATAAAGAAGCTTGACACTTCTGAGTACCTCTTCCGTATAAAAGGTAGTAATCTACGAATAGACTCGGACTATGATGCTCTACCTCCGGTGGTGTTTAAAGCGGGTAGACCTTTTTTCAAAATAACATGGAAAATACCTAAAGGCACTAAGATAACAAAGTTGATTATTCATGGCAAAAGGGTACAAACTATAACTAATATTAGAAGCACCATACTCTTAAAACGGGGTAGATTGTCTCAAGACCCTGTAAGCTCTATCCTTTCTCTAAAAGACGTGGAAGAAAAAGGGAAAGCTTATATTCTGGTACCAGTCGAAAAAGGACCTATAGGCACTTTAATAAGCTTCAAGTCATACCCTTTCGATATTGTATACACGGGAAAACGAGGTGGCGAAATAGAAAAGCCTTGCACACTCTTTTACAGGTACACTTTAGATGGGACTACTTTGGGGTTCAAAAATCTATCTTTCTATAAAGACGAAACCAAAGGGGCTTTGTTTACTATGAACAAGAATGAAGTCGGAGACCTTCCTCCCACAGTTTTAATCACAAGACATTACGAGACTGACAAATACACTAAAAAAGCTGTAGCTAAAGTATATGCAGAGGCTAGAGGACCTGCCTCGGTCGCCAGAATAATCACAGCCTCCTCTAACCCTAGTTATATCCTAGAAGATGACAAAGATTACATAAACGACAAAATGAAAACCTTATTGAAGGACTTGGAATCAGAGATAACCGAAGAACCTGTGCTAGTCTTCTCACCATACGTAAAAGTATTAGACTTTCTATCTAAGGTGTTGGAAGACAAAGGTATTGAACATGGGATATACCACGGTCAAATATCTGATGACGTGAAAGATGCTCATCGGCGTAGGTTCACCTCGGGTAAGAGCAAGATACTACTTATGAGTAAGGCTGCTGCAAAAGGGGTAAACCTTCAAATAGCCCATGCAGTTATGGTCTATGACTACGTTTTTACTGCTGAAGACTATCAACAGTTAGCAGGAAGGATATCTCGATTAGGCTCTAAGCATAAAACACTGATGATATTGTCTTATCTCTCCGAATCTGAAGAAGCTGTCGAGAACTGTATGTATGCTAACGTAATGATGCAATTAAACTTTACAAAAGCCGTGTCATCTGACCTGGTGGACGACCACTTATTGGACAAATCTATCACAGATAAACTAGACCCTGAAGACTCCAACCAATACTTAATAAGTAGATTAGGATATAGCAAGAGTTACTACTGTAATCCGTGATGAAGGTTACTGCCCTAAGTAATTACTTAAAAGAAAACATAAAGGGGCAAAATTGGGAACTACTGAACACGCTTGCGACAAGTGCAACGGACAAGGCTATTTAACTACTGAAACTGGAAATCAGCCTTGCACCTGCACAATATTAACTGAACTAAAATCCCACCTAAAAAAAGCACCTGCTGTAGCATTAGCCCTTAAGTCAAAAGTCTCTGTATCAATGTTACACAAGCAGATGATATTGTCTACTACCTCTGTGTCAACTGGCATGTCGGTCTTGAAATCATTCTACATCTACGCATCTCTAAAAGGGATTTTAAACGACTCAAGCAAAACAATAGATATTGTAGACACCGACACTATGTTAGAAGCTCATTTCGGAAATTCAGAAGTATACACCATGTCATCTATAAAAGAAGCCAGTTTCTTAGTTATATTGATAAAACCAAGCTCCCACAAATCTTTAAGCGGAGCATTAGAGTCTATTGTCCAATATAGAAAAACTACTATTGACAGACCTACTTGGCTAATCTATATCAGTAAAAAAGGTGTCAAGCTCTCCGAGGATAAACATCTAGAAAACCTAACTACACTATTGAAAGAATACAAATACAAGCCATTAAGGGTCAAATCTTGAAAACATCCACAGAGCTACTAGAATATATTGCACTGACTAAAGATAAAACTACTCTCACTAAGATATCTTTCTATAAAGAAAAGCTTTTCATCGAACCTGAAGAACTCGAACTCTACGAAGTTATTGAAAGTACATACAATAAGAACGGCTACATATTGGACTTAGACTCAATTAGTTCATATAAGTTATCTAAGGAGGCAAATAAATTACTTAAGGGTTTTGGTAAAGTAGAAGATATCTTGGAGTCTATGGGAGGCTCAGAGGGTGCAGAAGAAGCTACTAATATACTCTTGTATAATTCATATTCTGATTATTTATCTATTGAGGCAAGAAGACAACTAACTGAGCTGAGTAAAGCTCCCATCCAGAATATTGAAGAACTCACTGACGAATACATATCTGGTATACACGGGGCTTCTAGGTACTCCAAGCTCCTTGAGAACAAAGAAATATTGATTCATGGAGACGAGTATCTGGAGAAGCTCCGGAGTAGTTATTCTGCTAGGAAAGTTTCTGACGATATCTCCACTATCTCCTATGGGTACTCTTTTCTGGACGAAAGCTTAGGTGGTATTGAAGATACGGACTTCATTCAAATCATCTCTTACGTAAAAGGTTTTAAAAGTACATTTATGCGTAACACTGGTTACAACACTTTACTACAATGCAGGAACGTATTGGTAGTCACCTTAGAAATGTCTGAAGAGGAGGTCGAGGCTGACTATTTATCTTTACATGCTTCTAACCCTTCAGTATTTGGTAAAAACAGACCTATTGTAAAGTCTAAGCAAATCCGTAAAGCTGAACTATCTGAGGAGGCCGAAGAATACCTATTCGAAGAAGTAGCTCCTCACTTTGCTAATTCGGAAGACATGGGCATACTAAAGATATTAAACCCTACGGACGATGACTATTACTTCTCAGACCTAACAGCTGATATTGATAAAGTCACACAGGAAATGGACATCCACCTTATCATATTGGACTACTTAACTTTAATAAAAGCTTCAAGGCTCAACTCTCGTGATGAAGTAAACAGTATGTTCAAGTCTCTACGGAAGTACATATTGAAAAAGAAGATACCTCTTATCAATGCTGTACAAGCTAATAGAGAGTCTTACAATAACATGTTGGAAGATGAACAGCATAGGTACTCCCCAGATAGTGCTTCTGACTATAACGAAATAGAACGTTCATCTACTGTAATGATATCTACTGCACAGACTCCTGAAATGGAAAATTCTGCACACCTATTGATAGCTCCCATCTTATCAAGAGGTGAACGTATTGAACGGACTCCTGTAAAAACCTTGATAACTCCTGCTAGGCGTATCGTAGAAGTGTCTCAGAATCTGTCTTCTGAAGAAGCTGCTGAGCAAACAGAGGAGATATTGTCAGACTTAGAACTTGACTAGCAAGGGTTAAAGAGTCTATAAGCTTGGGGTGATATAATATGATATTAAAAAGAAAAAGGCGGTACAATGGATTTAGGAACTTCTATACAAGAACTTAGTAGAGGTGTTACACAGGTCATAATAGACATTGGTGTATATAAGAAAGACAGCATATTCATGGAAGAGCACTTGGATACAAACATATCTATTGAGGAGTCTTTATCTGCTTATTTAAACTTAGAGGCATTCTGTTTCTTTATGATACGTAAAAACCTCTTCTATAGAACTGATGCTGAAAAAGAAGACATATTGTCAGAGGCGTTTCTACAAGCTTTTCTTCGGCAGAGAGCCTACCCTCTAAAATCTTACAAAGGTTACTCAATATCAGAGGGCGTCGTATATGACGTAAAGCTTAGTGTATATCTCAAAAAGTCTTTAGAGTCTAAAATCTTTAGTATTGCTAAGATGAAACATGAGACCTCAGCTAACGAAATCTTAGAATGTTCATTATCTACTGAGGATTCAGAGGGTAATCTAGAGGACTTCATTGCTTTAGATGTAGATAGTGGTATGGAATGTGTCCCTGAAGTAGAGAGCCAGCTAGATGTGTTCGAAGAGGAGCTAAATTCCTTTGTCAATAGTCTATATAATCCTTTGAGAGTCGCCTGTGCATTGAAAAACTTCTTCATAAAACCTAGAGACATTGAGAGGGCTTTAAAATCAGAGCTAAACATCCCTATTGAAGAAGCTACTAATCAGGACTACATTTTATTCAATATTATAATCTCCTCAACTCAGAACCTATTGACTAGAAACCCTGAACTAAACCCTTCAATGTCAAGACTAATGAGACAGGCTAAGATAACATGAGGACAAGTCAAGAAGATCTTTATGCAGAAGAACAAAACGTAGATTTACATGACGAGCCAGGGTTAACTAAGAAGGATTTTGAGCAGATGAATAAACAAGTACAAGTCATGACAAAACTAGAGGAAGCCTTAATCTTATGCAAGAGCGCACATGCTGGACAGTTCAGAAAAGACGGTGTGACACCTTATGAGACTCACCCTATTAGAGTGGCGGAACTATTGAATACGGATAAAGAGAAAATAGTGGCGTTACTCCATGATGTCATAGAAGAAACCTCAACTACCATTGAAGAAATTAAGTCTAAATTCGAACCTAGTATCTATGAGGCAATATTCTACCTGACACATAAGAAATCCCAAACCTATGCTGAGTATATAACAGAGATAGTTGGGTGCAACCTATTAACTCGGCGGGTAAAGATAGCAGATATTGTGGCTAATCTATGTGATGAACCTAGCGAATATGCAAAGAAGAAGTACTTCAAAGCTTTGAAGGAGCTGTTGTGAAGTGTAAATTACGAAAACTACTGTGTTTCTTTGGCATACATAGTTTTGTTGAGACATCTAGACTTACTAAAAAACTCTTCAGATACTCTCAATTCCGGAAGGCGAGAAAAGAAATACTACAATGCAAGTATTGTTGTAAGCTAAAAGATGGAGAAATGTACATCGGTAAAACTAGACGGGTCAGTAGACCCGAACCTCTACTAAAATGTAAAAGATAAGGACAAACGATGAACACACTCGCAAAAGCAACAATAATTTCAATATTTCTATTTTATATATCTATAGCATT
The DNA here is from genome assembly GCA_034780755.1 of Lepetodrilus elevatus. Classification (NCBI taxonomy): domain Eukaryota; kingdom Metazoa; phylum Mollusca; class Gastropoda; order Lepetellida; family Lepetodrilidae; genus Lepetodrilus; species Lepetodrilus elevatus. Next base: position 17,510 of record JAVCKZ010055081.1, on the reverse strand, counting down.
TGTTCAATTAGACTTAAACGTAATTAAAGTCATAACAACTTCACAAAAGGGTAGTAGAGCGTTTCTACTTATGATGTTTGGTGGAACTTTATTTCTAATTTGGACACTGTTGTCTGAAATATCTGAAGATTAAAGGAGCTGTTATGATTGGCGAAAAAATGAAGATGTTAAGGGAATCGATATTATTAAGAATAGGCATACTGCTTTTTGTACTCGCAGTCTCTTTAATAGCGAAAAAGCAATACATAGACTTATTTGTGCTTTCGGTTATAGTGTTACACGTTTACTTATTAGTGGAATATGAGGTAAAACCCTAGTGGAAAACCTATTCTATTTGAAGGTGTTACTATGAGCCGAGCCGTAAACAACCAGCTAGACCTGGCAGAAGTATTGAAGACTGAATTCAGGGAGACTGTGCGGGAAAAATCTAAGTTCTCTTGCAAAAACCCTAACCATTCTGACTCTACCTCCTCTTGTATATACTATGGGCAAGACAGAGGTACCTATTGTTTCGGGTGCTCTAAGGCTTACTTTGCGTTAGATTATATCATGTTTGCAAGAGACCTAAACTATTATGAGGCATTAAAAATAGCTGAGGACGAGTACGGGGTTGATATTGGTAGAAAAGACGATACAAAATATGAAACAAAGTCTGACAAAAAACGTTATGATAAACTCTCTTCCTTAGTAATTAAAAACAAGAAGGCTCTACACAACTATTGTCTAGCCTTAAAAGCTATATCAGAAGAAGACGATGTCACACTTAACAAGTACTTAAAGCTAAAAGGTATATAATGACAAAACTCCAAGAAGAAACTTTAATTTTCACATTGCTTCAGAATAATCTAATAAAACTGGAATTACTCACCGAGAAGGGCTTCCTCATAAAGATTAAGAAACCTACCCAACTGGAGACCGACTTAACCTCCTTATATAAATCTTTTGTAGGAATTATATCTGGAAATGATTTTCTTGGAAGGCCAGCTGCTCTAAAACCAGCTGATATTGAACAAGTTTCTCACCTATTCAATGACAGCTTGCAAATATTGACAGATAATCTTCAAGTAAACAATCTGGCTCTTTGCATAAAAATCATTGAATACTACTTATCTGAAGTATCTTCTAAATTTGTATCTAACTCTCTATCTCCAAAGGTAAAACGGATTCTGGATATTGTCAAGATAGAAGCCCCCTTAGAGGAGCGTCAGAATTCTTTCATCACCGCCTCTAACCTTTATGCTATTCTGCATGGACGAAAACAAAAACCTAAAGACGAACGCCCTTTGGCAAAAAGAGCTCTTAATCTAAAAAGGATATCAATAAAATGAGCATTAGAGAATTATACCTTAAAAACCTCTTTTCTTTAAAGAAGCTGAAAGGCTTGTACATGAAGAATCTGGGGTATGACGACCTTGTTAAACAAGCTATATTGGAAGAGAAAACTGAATACTCTGTCTTACCAAACTATATACCACAAGGATTAGACCTTGACACTTTGTCTAATCATGAGGGCATGGAGTACCTAAAAGAGTTGGACATCTTCAGATACGATGTGGCAACTGAGCAGGGGGATACTCCCGAAGAAATAATCTCCACATTCCTAGCTCAAGCTAGCGAAAAAGCAGTAAGCTTAATAGACCTATTGCCAGACCTGAAACCCTCCTCTATCTCTAAAAAAGCTCTTATGGCAGTAGACCTTGAGACAACTGGATTAGACTCCACTTTCTTTAAACGAGGTGGCGAGACCCTTTCAACTTTAGCTATTACGGGGATATGTCTAGCTTATGTAGATTATGAAGGCATTGAACACTCTATCTATTTACCTACTATGCACACTGAAAAAGACGGAGTCCCTAATATACCTTATGAACTGGGTATTGAGCTACTAACCCAAGTGTCAAGGGATTTTACCCCTATATATGCTCATGCTAATTATGACCGGGAAGTCTGTTCTTTAAATGGCGTTAAATTCTCTAGCATCGGAGGCTTCTTTGATGTGCAGGTCTTAGTGAAGTCCACTGAATACGCTTTACAAGAACGACCCCAAGTCTCTCTTAAAGTGATGTCAGAGGAGATACTGGAAAGACCATACCCTATGACCTTAGACTCTATGGGTGCATCTGATGACGGATATCATAACTTGCATTATCAAAATATGTACGTCTATGGCTCTTTAGATGCTTCTAATACAATAGCACTATTGTTACATTTCATAAAAGAATCTCCTTATTTATTCAAATCCACAGCTTTACACTCTTTAGATGCACAAGCAATGGACGTAACCTCTGTCTTTAACAGGCGTGGCTACCCTATTAATTATGACTTGGCTAAGAGCAACTTAAAAGACTTACTTGGAAGGGAAATCCTATTGTCTGAGAAATTCACGGAAATCCTCTCTAAGCTAGGTGCAGACCCTGACATATATATCACAAAAACTGAGGCAACATCTCGGGAGCTAATCTCTATTTATGCTGAGCAGTACACTAAATTTGTAAAAGAAAAAACGGGCGTAGAGCTGGATATCTATAATGATAACGAAGCCTTGCAGAAGTTCATTAAAGCAGTGGAAGAAAATCTAGACATCACAATTAAGATAAAAGTCTTAAAATCAGGAGTGACTAAACTGACACACTCTATGGATAAATATCATTTATTTGTTCTGCATGAGAAGGCTGAGAACATTCGTTGGATATCACCTGATGTAGGAGAGCTAATCTCTGACCTTGCAGTCATACTATTGGAGGTAAGCTCTATATTACAGAACTTGGACTCCTATTATTACCCCTTCATCCGGGGAGCTACATTCGATGATACAGGATTATTCAAGTTACCAGTAAAGCTTAAATTTTATGGAACAGTCACTGGTCGGTACTCTAACTCTGGAGGGAAGCCTACAACTTTAAAGGTAACACCCCTTAAAACAAAGGTAAACACATCTTTACAAATAAGACAAGGGCTGTCTGGCGTAAATGCACAGGGTCTTCCTTCTGATGGATATAGCCAATTAAAAACTAAAAAGATATTAAACCCTGACTCTCTACCTAAAAAGGTACAGCTTAAGATATCTTTATTAAAAGAAGAAGTCGAAGAATATTACGTCTCAAAACTCCTAAAATAAAGGATACAAATGCCAATACCTGCCTCTCAACTAGTTGGTCAAATCTTGGAAAACTCAACCTTATTGTATAATCTAACCCCTTCAGAGGTTGTGGGATTATCTATTACGAAGATTACAAAAGAAAAATACTCTTATTACAAGGTAAACACTAAGGATTTAGATTATTACGGGTATCTCTCTGACAACACTTTGTATTTAGTTAAAACCTTTGACGAACTAACTTCTCTTAGGGAATCAATACTGGACGGCATCTCCCCTTCATTAGTTGCACCTAGACACCTTGCTATTGAGCTTACCTTGCAAGAGGAGGCTCTCCATGAATACTTATAGAAAGAGCGAGATAACTAAGAAGAGCGGCTCTGCATCTATGTTCTTCCAGAGAAACCTGAACGTATATAAAAAAGAAATCAAGCATCTTCTGAAATATACAAACTTAGACCAACTCCAACAAGACCATTCAACATCTTTACAATCTAACCCTCTCTTGGAGGGCTCAAGGTCTGTATATATTGATGACGGAAACCTTCGTGCAACATTCTCTATTGAAGATGATAATCTGTCTTTAGCTAATGTCTTATATAAGGCTAGAAAAACTACCTTCTATATCAACAATGGCGACCTGATTAAAGTGGTCCGTGGGGCAGGTAAAAAGCATATAGAAGTCTTATATCGGCTATCTAGATATGGGTGGCTATACGAACAACCTCTCACTAACAACCCCTCCATAATATTGAACCATCAGGGAGGCTTTGCCTATATAGGATAGCCTTTACTGTCTAAAAATGCCCTTTGTATTACTACCTTGGTAACAATTATAATAAAAGGCTGGTAAATGAAACAAATTATAAGGCTTCTAGAGAAGCTTCAATCTTTACATAATCAAACTATGAAGCTTACCCAAGCCTACTATTGGGCAACCTTGCTATTAATCATAGGCTCTTATGCCGCCTCTGTAACTGGAAACACTTATCTGTTCTTAGTTTTAATCATCCTGCAACTATTGGTACATCACTCCAATATAGATTCATTAAGCAAATCCTATGAGGTATCTTATAGGTTTTATGAAGCATTGAGTGATGACTTTAAGGAAATGAACAAAAGTGATTCAAAAGGGGGCCAGGGTGGCTCAGAAGTTATCTAATAAAGATTTATATACTGAGAGTAAGAAAGATGCAGAAGACGCATTTCAAGAACTAAATGAAGCCTTAATCTCCTACTATAATAAACCTTATAACTACTTGAAGATAACTGCCTTATTATCTAACGAATTCGATAAACTATTGCAGGTAGACTTTGTGCAGAAAATCTTTACTGCTAAAAGAAGTCTGCACTCTATAAACAAATCTTACGTGACCCATAAAATAAAATTAGATAGGCACATAGCAAAGTACAACATCTTGGAATATAAAACTACTAGGCAGTTGAGGACAGAAGCTATGGACGAGGTAGGGCTCTCCACAGAAGCCTCAATAACTGCCTATATTGAACATGGTCTGACCAACTTTAACATAAACTATGAGAGGTTCAACACTAGCTATGAGAGCCTCCAAACCCTAATGAGCTTCTTTAATGATGAAGCTAGGGGATTAGAAGCCTTATTATCTCAAGGAAAGTCATTATCTTATTCTGGGATGAAATACAATGACTCTACCGCTCTATTTGGATACGAAGATGAGTGATGAACTAGCTAATATGGCAAAAGCATTAACTCCTGAAAAAGAGAAATACTTAGGAAGCAAAGCATACCAGAATATTGTCTCTAAACTGGAGACTCACCCTTATCACTTCTTAACTGGAGCTGGAGGGACTGGAAAAAGCCATATTATTAAAGAGCTGTCTAGAAACTATGGGCAAACTTGGGTTATGGCTACAACAGGAATAGCTGCCATAAACATAGGCGGTGAAACTTTCCATAGTGCATTATGTCTGGACATCACACCAGACTTAGAGACTTTAAAAAAGAATGACTATCGGTTACATGGGAAAGACCGTTACAACGAGTTGTTATTTAACCTTGAAAACACAGCCCTAATAATCATTGACGAAGTCTCTATGATGTCTAGTGAAAATTTGAAGATGGTATTTTATCGGTTACGTAATTACCCTAAAATAAAACTACTCCTTGTGGGAGACTTTCCTCAACTCCCTGTTGTAACGGGGCGACCTTTATACCGTAGTAAACTCTTTAGAAGTAATTTCAAGGTAATGAAACTCCGTAAAAACTGGAGACAGAACAAAGATAAGAAATTCCAAGACCTGTTGTACAATGTTAGAAACTCCTGCTTAACAAAATCTGATAAAAACCTATTAGAGTCTTTATCTAAAAACGAGGTAGAAAAACCTGTGCTATTGAGGAGCACTAACAAACAAGTATCTGAAATCAACACTCGGGAGCTAAACCTATTGGAAGGTGAAATGCTAGCTATGCATCGTGAACTAACTTTTGTGAACAAAGCAGTAGACAAAACTGTCGTAGAAGGTCTTATACATAACTTAAAAGAGCCTGAAATGTTTTTCTATAAAATAGGAGCCAGAGTCATGTTTACTAGGAATCATAAACTAAAGGGCTACTACAATGGGGATTTAGGGACTGTCCTATCTTTTAAAGAAGGCACCCTAGACATAGTCTTGGACAGGAACCAAAGAACATTGTGCATCTCTAGAGGTGAAAACGAAGTCTACGTAAAACATGGCTCTGGAAGCAGGCTTGCACTAAAATATAGAGCCTTACCTTTAATAATAGCATTCTCCTCAACTTTCCACAAGTCTCAAGGTCTGACCTTAGAGAGGGTAGATATCGACTGTGAGGGTATATTCGATTTTCGGCAATTCTATGTAGGTGTGTCTCGGTGTACTAGCTTAGAAGGGCTAGTGATACACAACTCTCATATGCTTAAACCTAGAAAAAATACAAAACTACCTTCGAAATACTACGTAAAATAAGCTTACTTAGTATTATATATTGAGAGGAAACTCTCCGCTGAATATAAGTCATTCAGGGCATCCCATGCCAATAAAGGGATACAAAAAAAATTAAATCTAAAGGATAAAACATGGCAGATAAGAAATCAGGAAAGTCTTTAAATAAGAACTTCTGGAAAAAAGTAGGATACGAAGAAGACGATGAAAGTTACGTACAAGCAGATAAAGTAGTAGTAAACTCCGGACCAGTTAAATTAAAAGTGCAAGCAGGCAAAAGCTACAGAATTGGCTTTCCGTTTGTTAAACCAGTAAAAGACTCAGACAAACTAAAGGTATTGATAAAACCAATTAATCATCTTAAATTCTATGATGAAGACACCAGCTCCAGTGTCAAATTTATCATGCCCCAAGCTGAGAAGCTCCAAAAACAATGTCAAGAAGTTTTCGGAGAAAAAGCAATCGGAAAGCATTTCTTAACCCCTGTGATAGTTTATGACACAAACGATGAAGGTAAACTCCTCTCTAGAAAAGAAGTCAGCTATAGCATGAAGGTTCTTGCAATACCTGAAGGTCGGTATGCTAAACTAATGGAAGCATCCTCCCAGTTTAGTCTTTCTGAATATGACTTCATGGTAAACTTAGATGGGGACGAGAAAACTGAGCATTACCAGAAGATGAACTTTAAAGCTATCACTAGCAAAAAAGACCTGAACGCAAAGACATCCACGTGGAACAAACCTATAATGGTCAGACTACCTGAGGACGAAGAAGACGAGTCTGTCTCTGTGTCTATGGAAGAAATAATCGAAGAAGCATATGACTTGGCCGACGAAATGGAAAAAGTCTTAAAAACTCAAAGATTACCTGACAGTCGAATCTCAAAACTATTG